>JAOUZG010020767.1:1560955-1574347 GCA_026289955.1 Argiope argentata | reverse complement strand
ATAGGTTGATGTAAGTAATCAACTCGGTCATTCAAATGGCAAAATATAGTTCAGAAATTTTCACTAACTTGCTTGTGTTTGTAAATATAAATTCTTAGCGAGCATTTTTCAAATGAAACTATCAGAAGCTGAATTAAGTTGCAGACATTCATCTGCTAGCTAAGCTCTGATTAAACTTCTTTATTCTAAAATCTATTCATAAATTTAAGCCAAAGAAAAGTCAGAAAAGGCTTTGGTACAAGAAATTTCAAGAAATGAATATTCTGAGGGGTGGGGATTATTGGAAGAAATAATATTATTGGTTTAATGCCAATTCAAAATTGTTAGATATTAAATAATTTTAAGTTAATTAGAGGTAGTAATAATGGAAACTAAATATCAAAGCATATTAACAGTTCTTTATCTGTTTAGACTTTAAAAAACAGCTGAGCCAATTTTATTAAATTTTAATGGTATTGACTTAGAAGTACCATAAAAAATCACATAATGCCAACAATGACATATTTTTCATTATTTTAGTTGCTGTGTTTACAAATACAACGGTTGATATTGCATTATACTGAAAAAAAAATTTTGAGCACGTTATCATTAGTATAATTAACAATTATTTTTAATAATATAATTACATTTATTTACAATTTTTCAATTATTAATTGTTAATTAATTTATTATTATTAATGTAAGTCAAATAACTAAAAGTAACCGCTCTTATCAAGACTCAATAGCTAATTTCGAGAATGTTAAATGTTATACAAATTTTAAAATTCTTTAAACAACTCCCCAATCATATTAGTTTTATTCGGTAAACAATTTTTGACAATGAAATACTTTAATTAAAAAAATCCATTTTTCTGATCAACTTATGAAACATGTAAAGTCCTAATTCTAAATAAATAAAAAGATAATCTTGGGTCAAAAGGAGAGATCATACATAGTAAGTTGCAAGTAAATTGAAACAAGCTACGGTTGTGTTGAATTTTGAAACTGCCTCAAAATATAGTTTCACATACAATCTCACTTAGATTAAATAACCATACCAGGGCCAATTTTAATAGTAAAATTGTGGGGTTTTCTCTCAATTTTAACACAATTCTTCCTGCTTTTTATTGCAGGACAAGACAACAGTGCAAAAAGTCAGAATACATAAATTTTTCGGGAATAAATTTTTTGACACACATAAAATGTAATTTTTCTATAATTTAAATAATTGTTTTAAGGTGGAAACTACATGTATATCTTTATCGCTTTGAAAATTAATTTTTGATCAAAATAACATTAAGCGCAACAATCATTGATTATTAGTATTTAAAATAATATACAGATATACGAAAGAGCTCTATTATTTTACAATGTTCCAGGCTAGAAATTCATTTTTAATTAGTTAAAATTCCTACAATTTATCAGAATTTGGGGTGAAATTGAAGGGAACCATTGGAAGGAATCCAATTTTGAACAGGAAGAAATCTCTTGAATATGTTAGCTTTCTGCACTCTGACAAGGCTATTGCTTCGCATGCAAATTAGTAACAATTTGTTTATTTTCATAAATTACGTTTGATTACCGATAGTATAGGAACATATGTAATACAATAATATTCTTTAATAGATGCAATAGAGACAAAATTAGTTCAAATTTCAAAATAAATTCTTTTTACGAAAAATGGTTTTTAGAGATTATCTTCCCGTATTCTATTATTGATAAATTTCTATCTTATTCAAGTAACAGTAGTAAAATATTTTTTCCATTAATGTAATTCAAATTTTACAATAAAACATCTTAACAATTATTTAAATATCATAAAATTAATTAATTAAAGTGAGAAAACGCCTCGATATGAAATAATAAACTCTTTTCCATAACATATTTTTCGATAAAAAAAGAAAAATGATATTTTTGAATAACAAATATTCTTGTGAGAGCTGATACAAATATATTCCTTCAAAACATATCTATTTTATGGGGTTGTTTATCATTTTCAGAATAAACACCCTTTGATACGATGCGTAGGACGACACGAGATGAAAACTTTCAAAAGTATGAAAGCACACATTTTTGCAAAAAGAAGGAGAGATCAATAGATATATATTTAGATTTCCTATATCCCTTTATGTTGGCTTCCTAGACTAATATCAGATTTTTACACAGAGAAATAACCTCATTTACAACTTATTTGTATAGAACTCTTAGAAAGTTCACGTTTGCATTTTCGGCTTTACTATATGCAAATATAGTGAGTGACACCCGCAAAATTTCTTTAAAACCTTCAAAGCTGGGTTAAAATTTTCAAAAATTATAAGAAATAAATCATTGCTGAAAAAAGTATAATTTTTTTTAAAAAAAATTGGGGAATTTGATGTAACTTTTTCATTAAACATTTTTTTTTTGAATATCAACAAGCAATTGTTAATTTAGCGGGATTTTTTTTTAAAAACAGGATTGAAACGATTTAAGATGAAAATATTATTCAGTTACAATTCATTAAATCGTTACGCTAAATTAATGATTATTTGATGTCAAATTTTTTGTAGGTGACATATTAAATCTTTTTTTCTTACAATTTCAGCATTTATTCTTGTCTTCAAAATAACACAAAGATTTGAATAATAACATGAACTTGGCCACATAAATTCAACAAATTTTTTTGTATAAAAACATCACTAAAAAAATGTATCATAATATAAGAATATGTCTAGGAAAATTGGAATAATGCAACAGTATAAAGTAGATTCAACCTTATAAGAGTTATGAGAATTCGTAAACACATTTTTATATTTTTCAATGGCGAAAGATTCACTGAGAATTCCATTCGAAACCCACTGGTTTCTTACAGAAAAACAGATTACAATCTTACTTAATGAAAGAAATGAAATGACAGTGCAGAGTCATTTTGAAGGAAAGCAGGCGCAATAATAAAAAAAGCATTTTTTTTTAATTTAAAATACTGACTTTTTTTACTGGATTAAAATTAAAATATTTTATTGGATCTGAGCCATTACCATTTAGAAGGAATGTGGTGTGCAAATTTCAGTGGTTAATTTTAAAAGTAGATTGCAAAAAAGGTAGATAACGAAAAAGATAGATTACAAAAGTGGAAATTGTCATCATTATCTTCTCTGAAAGCAGGTTCTCCCTCGCGGGAGTAGTAATTTAACTTAAAGAGACGTTCAAACATTAGCTAACGCTACAGCTATTAGTGTCTGCTTAATAAAAACAATATACAGACAGATAAATATGCAGAAGGATCACAATTCCTTCTTTTATCTCTTAATAGCCATCAGAAATACGAATTTTAATACTTCAGCAATTGTTTGTGAAAGAAATGCCCACAATAGTTGTTTTCTTCTTTTCTTTGAGAATTGTTTATGTTTTTTGTGAATGTATAATAAATAATCAACTTTCATTTCTTTTAAAGTAGTCAGAATGTTTAAATTGATACAGAAAAATGTCTGCCTTCCAAACCCAAAGATAACAATAAGCAGCTACTCACAACCTTCCAGAGAGACACGAGAAAATATGAATGACCGAATATCTTGACGTCATTGGTGGCAACTTTTTCCTCAGAACCATCATAGATCACGGCACAAGCTTTCCCATTTGAAACCCGTGTGAGTGCTAAGAAATTGTAATATGGAACAAATGAAGAGAGAGTCGTATTTCATTAATATGTAGACTCAAAATGTCAATATATCAAATAATAAATGTATATTATATATATATATATACTAAATACTAAATATATTATTGGACTTCTAAGAATGTATCAGAATAATTTGTTTATCAAAGTTCAATTCTACGATTTCACAAGGTGTAACACAATGTCCTTTATGTTGTAGTTTGGCCTATATACTACTCCTTTCGAAAAGATTTAGAACTTAATTTTTCACAAAGGTATAAATATAGAAAAAAATTACTAATCATAACGAATACCTATTATTATGAAAATCTTTTAGTAAGTTAATTTGCATAGACGTTAACGGCTTACAATTGTTCTAATCTTTAACTTCAACTGTTTTTATAGTAAGTATCTGATATCTTATGACAAAGTTCTAGTTGGCTGTATTCTCTTACATACCACTTTATCTTTGAAGCTCTAATCTTTAAGAATTTTTGTTCGAAAGTGATTAAACGAATTTCCATTTTCTTTCTTTGTGATTATTGATAAAGGAAATCTATTTCGATATCCTGTCTGTCTTCTAAAAATCAATATTAAAGTTTTTAAGTCAATTCCTCCTTAATTCAGAAAATGTTTATGATCGTGTCCGAACATGATGTTGTTTTTGGGACGAAGGTTTTGGTGTACACAAAAATCCATAGACGAAAAAGAAAAATATTATTAACTGAAAGAGCATCTCAAAAAAACAGCTTTTTATAACTCGTTGCCATTGCATTTACAAAAGCTCTTATTTTTTTTAAAAAAAAGTAAGTTAATTACTACAGAAAATAAAACCTAGAAAAATATTATTTTGAGAAAGTGATTATATGAAATGAGTAAATAGGAAATGGGATATTTTTTTAAGAAAATAAATGCGTGACAAAAATTTTTTGGATCATTTGCGATACTAAAGTGGCACATTCAATGAAACGATTAAAATGAATAAAAATATAATTAAACTTGCACGAGCAGGTGGTGCTTGGCCATTCAAGAAATTATGTTCTGACATGATACATTGAAATATGCATAGCAGCTTTTAATTTAATATTTTATTTGTTACTTTCTATTCAATAATTACAATTAATATAAATAATTAATCAAAAAAATAATTGTTTTTGCAAGAACTGAATTTGCATTCTTCACTTTCACGTGAAAAATACTGAAGTCCTTGCATTTTTAAAGATTGAGCTATTGCCTGTTTTTTTAATGTTCTTTAGAAACTGCTAAAACTCAATTTAGAGTATTAAAAATTAATTAAATTTACTTACTGAATTAATATTTGAAAAAACTGTATTAACATCAAGTGCCATCCACTACAAGTTTAGAAAAATGGATTTAAAATTGAGTAAATGAGTAGAAAGTGTTTTATTAATGATTGAAACTTTGAACAAGATATAGAGAGAGTGTGATCTAATAGTAAGAATTTAAAAAATATCTTCTATTAAAAGGATAGATAAAAAAAGATAAGTAAAAAAAATATTACAATGCAAAAATATGAATAAAGCACTAAAAGCTTTACAGAAAGAATGATAGTGAGAAGAATTTTAGGCTTGTAGAGAGGGGTTCAAATTGGTAGACTAAAAGTTGATCAATTTACGAAGTATGCGTTTTAACTTGAATGTCATTGCTTGCTTCAGTTCCTACAATCGGAAAGATTTCCTATCTATGTAAATGAATAAATAGGGGAAAATAGGGAATCAATTCTTTTGGGGAAAATATTAGATGAGAGATCTAAAGCTCACGGAAAATATAAAAATAGATATATAATAAAAAATTTCTTTATTTGAGCTTACCAAAATTAAAAAAAGCATAGAATCAAAGGCATATATAGGAAACGTAAAAATAAAATTTAGAACCAAGATTGTTAAAAATGGTTTTTAAGTAGTTACAATTGAACAAAAAAATCGCAAAACGGAGAAGAAAATCTCAAATAAAAACAGTACAATAACCAAAAACAACCAAAGAACCGATTCAAATGGATAATAGTAGCTATAGCACCTTTTGTAAATTTAGATCCAGAAAAATACAAGGCAAAGTTCATATGTAAGCGCAAAATATCCTGTAGAGGGCTAAAAAAATCTTTAAATATAAAATAGCAGTTTTTAAAAGATACAATTCTGAAAATAACTTTGAATCTCTTGTAATATGAACAAGGTCGTATACCTGAATACCTTCACTTTTAATAAAAATGGTCGTGAATTATTATACTTCCATTTCAGCGGTTTTCAAGTATAATCTAAAAGAATACAACTATTGTATTATTTTATGAAAAGAATTATAGATATTATAGATAAAGTGGATTTGAAAAAAAAGTAAAATGTTAATCATGCAACAATAGAATTCAAGTTTATTGCTTTAGTTCCAGATGACAAATAATCCTCAAAACCTTTTATGAGCAGTAGATATAAATACTTGTTAGCCTCAAAAAACTTTTTGAGTTGACGATATAGATATTAATTGCTCCAAACAATTTTTTCTAAGTGGTGGTTTGTAAGCCTTGAAACTCTTGAAGCAACTTCTATGATATAGGTATTGTTATAATCAAAAGGTACAGTCAAGTCATCTAAAAATGTAGGTTCTATCAAAGACATCTAAAAAATGAACAAAATTCTCTGAATCATCTATATACAGTTTTCCAAAAGAAAATAAACCTGCTTAATCTATCAGATACCTTACCTAAAAGCTATTCATGGCAAAAGGTTTCTGGTTCCCTGATTTTCTAAGGTCATACGCTGTCATAAAAGTAGCCCACTTGTCAATCGTCCTGAATAATTCAGCGCACCTACATTTTTCAGTCGGCGTCATCGTTTTGATTTGGTGCACGGACCAGGAAGATTGGACTTGCCATCAGAGGGATCACGTATTCATTGCAGGTAAGCGTCGTTCCGTGTCAGAAACGATTCTGGATACCACCCCATTGAAGAAGGGAGGAGTGGAACTCTTCCTCTGAACATCTTTATGATGGTTTTGGAGAGGTTATCACGGGAAACATTATGTTTGCGGTCGAAATGGGGTCCATGTTTTGGGTGAACAAATCGTCGCCGGCGATCGGTGATGTTTAGTTGGTATAATCATCATTTCTGTCGAAAGTAGCATCAAAGCATCTTCTGCTCGTAGAAGTTACAAAAAAGAGATTGTATTTAGATAGGCAAGCTGAAGTATACGCCTATTTTAAATCTTTCAGAAGTATATTGGTTTCCTTCTGATAAAATTTATTTCTTCAAAATAAATTTGGTTTAAACAAAAATCTAGAAATTTTGGGAGATGCTGGATGAATGAGTGAATTTATTTCAGATACTCCTTGATTATCTGATATAAATTATTGAAAATAGTATGATAGTTTTAAAAAAAGGGATCTCTCGAATTCCATCTACTAAACTTTATTTTTTTATTCATACGTACATAAAAAATTCTAGGTAGATTTCAATTCCGTTCAGAAAAAAAATTTAGTTGGAAGAAAGTTATTATCTGTTTAAACCGATTTTAATATCTTCTTTATAACCATCTAACGTCATCACACATAAAATATACCAAAAAATGAATTATTATGAAATTATAACTCATTTACCACTAAATAATAAAAATGAACTTATTGAGAGATCATTTAGTAAAAGAACGGGAGATGAAATTATAAAGATGAATTATGTTTGCTTGATTTTGTTGAAAATAACAGTAATCCTCATATATAATGGTTGTCATTCTCTTATTTGTCATCATTTGCATCAATGACTTCCTCTCAGTAAAACTGTTTTACCTGCTCTGTCTAATTATTTTTCTCTATTCTAATTTAATAATATCATGTTACCTTGGGTTTCCTTTTGTGCAATATTTATATTTGTAGCGTCATATTTATGAAGCTTTAATATATTTTTCAGTTTATAATCATTCTGCTCTCAAATCCCAAAGCTTCGGAATAGATTTATAAGGAATATTGTTTCGCGTTTCCATTATCGCATTAGGCGGTTTCCATTTATTTGTTTTCAATAATAAGTCGGATTATAAACCTACTCCCATAAGTAACAGATGACTCTGCAAAATAGTAAATAATGTTTTTACATTAAATAAAGTTTTTGAAAATACAACTGAAAACAATCAATGTTACTCGGATGAGTATTTTTGCACGCCAATCAATGATTTCCGAAGGTTTCTAGCAAACAAGGAAATCATAATCTTTTTTTGCATAATCCCATCAATCGAATTACAATGTAATTAGTAGCCTCAAAATATATTTAGAAATATCGCGTTAAAAACGTATTTTGAGCAACCTTTATTTATATGAATTTGTTTATTTATATGAATTTAAACGTATTTTGAACAACATTTATTTATTTGAATTTGTTTATTTACATGAATTTAAACGTATTTCGAGTAAGTTTTATTTTTATGAATTATTGGAATTAGACATTTGTTATTTCCATATTAAATATTAAATGCATATCTCCATTTTAAGGCTTCTTAAAATATTGTTATAAATTTGTGTAAATTAAGATGTAAATATTGTAAATATTTATGATTTTTTTAAAATTAAGATGTAAATATTTTAAATATTTATGAATTTTGTGTAAACTAATAGGTAAATATCATAAATATTTAGGAAATTTTTGAGTAAATATTTGTAAATAGTTTAATTGTAAGATATCTTAGTCGTAAAGGAATCGCGCGAAAGCTAGAAAAGACCATTTAAAGGGGATTTCCAACAGAAAATCGCCATATTTGTCTGATTTGGCGATGTAGGTGTGTTGGCGACGTAATGAGATCGCTAATGATTTTTATTACACGCTAAAGCTGAGAAAAAAAGATTTTTTTCTAGGAAATGTTAGAGAAATTTCCACGCTTCTCCGAAAGGAGGGAGTGGTTTTTAAGTTTGCTCTGCCAATTTTAGTGGAACACTATTTAAGGCGTAGCTTAAGAAGGAGAATCAAATCAGTTCGGAGAACGAGCTATATTAGTTGTTTAAGATTGAGAGAGTGTCTTTTCTTTTAGACGAGTGCACTATAGCTTTGTTGTTACCCAAAATTAGTGGATTAAATAGAGTTACTTCGCTGATTGCAGCTGGTGTTGCGTTTATTTAATACGCGTTTTCGTAGGTAATTAAGTCTGTATCATCGCATCATTCTTTTGAGAATTATGGAAACAATATTGACAACAATACAGATATAACTTTTTTAAGAAAATTTCATCTTTTTAACTACATTGTTAACTACCAAAATAATTATTTTAACTGACTACGAAGAACACTGAGCGAATATGATCGGCACAGAGAATCAGAATAGCATATGAGTCAAATGGATGACAGTGAAAATGCTCTCTGTAACACTTAGAGTTATTCTGATGCTGAAATAGAAATAATAATAACAACGAGGTAGTGGAACAATAAAAAATAAAAACCATAGAGTCAAATATAAGTTTAAAAAAATAGTTTTGCAAAATCTTGTTTCCAATCAGCTAAAAATCTATTCTTTATATGTTCTGTTTAATTTTTCTCAATTTTAATTTAATTAATATTTTATATACAACATATATGCCCTATATTTTACAATTTTTATTTGAATTTCCAGCAGGAAATTGTCAAACTTCAGGATAGATGCAGTAACCCCCCTTTGAGCGTTAGGTCTTAATTTTAGTATTTAAGTTGGAGAATAATTAAAATTATTTTCTAAGAATAACATATGCGAGATGTTTATAAATTTATGGAAACTTAAAAATGTTTCCAAAGTCTCTAAATCGTTATATTTCTGTAAACTTAATATTCAACTTGTCTAAAAGTTGAAAACTTTATGACACAACTGAACTATGTATCGAGATAGTAGAATTTCATGAAATAATATTCGTACTTCAAATATATTAATCTAATTAATTATATTTATGTACTGCTGCGTATAATAATCATTGAACTAATTTATTTAGTGATGTCCTCCTTTCAAACTTATCTAAAATATTTAATTTATTAGCTCAACAGGAATGGCAAATTATCTGAATTATTGCATGTAAAATGAACGCAGTAAAACTAAACTTGATAAAATAAGAATTAAGAAAACAGAAAAAACATTAAAACGTTTTTAAAAAGAAACTTATTTCCGTAGATTCGTTTCAATATAAGTTCTCTAAAGTTTTAAATTTTAGTATAACATTTTCAAATATACAGTCTATATTTTTAGAAAAATTTAAATGCATTACTAAGAAAGGAAGAAGCATTTTTACATTGTTCATTGATTAAGTATTCTATTTCAAATACATAACATTAAATATATTTGCAACATATAAATTTTATTTGTTTTTAACTGTTTTCAACATCATTTTCAGAAACACAAAGTATTTCTAAATTTAAATATGTGTTGAAAAACACTATCAAAAAATGATTTTAAAATACTTGAAAAACTGAATATTGTATAAAAGTTCCAGAGTTCCTTTTAATTTTTTTATTTCCTTTTTTTATAAAGATAGAATTGTGTTCTTTAATAATGTTTTTCAAATATAAAATTGCATTCCAATAAATATTCAGAAATGCATCACAGCATGCATTAAACTTCTGGAAAAAATAAGATGTTTTTTTTTATTTTATTTTACTGAGCAGATTTCTAACCTACAGTTCAATTCTTGCATTATTTATCTAGAATATTTTTCATGATAGTAGAATTCTTTCCCTTTTTTCTAAAATGTTGCTTTTAAAATGGTATTTTTGACTGAAAACAAAAGACAGACGATTTACTTTTTTTTAAATAAATACATTTATTATTTATGAAAAATATTTTAGCTTCAGCCATCTAGAAAACATTTGAAACTATCTGAAGAGGACTGTGTTTTCTCACAAAAATGCATCTTAGCATTTGAATAGTTTAATAACATTTCTTGTTACATTTCTTTAGAATGTTGAAACTTAAAAGGAAAAAAAATAATAAAAATTAAAAAAAAAAAGAAATTCCTTGAAAAATATCTTTTAGAAAAGAATAGTTTTTCTTCGTAGTGTTTTAAGAAATTGTGATATGGCTAAAAAAAGCTTTAATTTTTTAACTACCACTTAGTTTCTAGACTAGCAATTGAATTTCCCAGTCTGTATTAACTGGAGAAAAAAATTAACTGTTTCATTAATATTATTCACATTGTTCTATATTAAAAGCTATTTTTCAATTTAAATTTACTTTCATGTTAATCTATTTCAAAATAATTCGCTTGTGTATGATTAATCGTCAAATCCTTTTATTAAAACATGGTTTTTGGCTTCTTCTTAGAAATATTCTATCATAAATTTTTGCTTTCCTCATACCAAATATTTTCGAAAATAATAACCATTCCAAATATCAGTACACATAATATTTTTTTCCTCATTTCGGTAACAATCTAGCAAAAGATTTATCAAGATTCTTAACAATTCCCTACTTTTAACTTATTAACTTTTGATTCATTCGAATTTCGAAAAAAGATATTTTTGTTGAATGTAAATTTTCTTTAAAGTACAAATAAATAAGGCATTGTTTTCTTTGTTTCGTAATACGCTCCATTTTTATTTCTTTTTCGTATCTCGAAGCAAAAAAAATATCCCTTCTATTCTCATTCAAAATCTCTTTTGCGAGAAAATGCAATTAAAGAAATGAAATGAACACTTCGTTTTATTTCGGAAAGCTCACCGCATTGTTTGGAAGAAGAAAGACTTTATAAATGCTCCGAACTTAGAAAATAATGGTAACAGGATTATTTTCATTCTTTACTGTGTTCCGTAATTATGCGGAAGTTTTTAACAATGGTTTCAAAGAAACCATATGCATTGCTGTAGAAAATCTTTTGAATGGAAAAAAATCTTCTTTAAATAATTTATCGGAAGTTAAAAAGAATAAAGTAGTTGTTTAGATAAAACTTTAAAACATTTTTGTGCCCCTTATCGATAAATCCATCATTAAAGATGAAATAATAAATTTAAATGAATGGAAGATAATAATTAAATAGTTACAGTAAAATTTAAAAAATAACATGTAATTAAGGCACGCTTATTATTCCATATCTTAATTAAAAATTTGTTTTTGATTGAGAGCTCACCGTCATGACAAAAAGGTTGATAATTTTTAAAGAAATATGAGTTTGAATAAATTCATGCATACTGAATGAAAAAAGAAAAATGAAAAAATAATTGGGATAAAATATTCAAATAAATCCTTTTAACATGCAACATAAATTAATTATATATGAATTTATGAAAGATCCAATTAAAGAATAACTATCAAAAATTAATTTTTTAAATCAGGGAGAATTCATCAAACATATTACACCATAATATTCGATGAAAGATTTTGAATAATATTGTATTATTTGAATAAAGTTTTTGTAGGTATTAAATACTTTAACCATTAGTAAGATGTGTTTTAGGTAATTAGAATAATTTATAGCTGAGCTTTTGTTTTACCAGAAATAATTACCGATATGATTGCAGTATTATTGCCCATTTGACTGAAATTAATTTACCAAAGTCTACTATATGTATGCAGTACAGAAAATCATATTTTCTAAGATTAGAAGTGAAAAAATTAAGAATTAAATATTATAAATCAACAGAAAAAACTGCGGAACGGCAAAATTCAATATTTATTTTGGGGGATATTTTATTTGTAATTAAGCTGAATTTGTTGCAAAGGGAAATTTGTTATTCATAAATCAGCTTGAAACTTTTGCCTGAAAATTTATCCTCTCATCGGAAAATTAAAGACGAATAATTATTTTTCAATAATTTTATTTAAAAAGACGTGTTTATTTCTTCGCCTGATAGAGTAGTACAGTCGATCATATTTTACTCAATTTCTGGTAGGCAGAATTCTTATTTTTTTTGTTGTTGTGCCATCAATATATCTTTTAAGAATTTTTAAATTATATTGCTTGTTAAGAAATATATTCAGGTAAAGTTTCCTTCCATATGTGAGGCTCCATATCTAGTGGTCAGTTTAAGAAAATAACTGCTTTCAAGTTCACGTAATTATTTATGATAGGGGTTTCGAAATTATAAACAAAAACGAGCTAAAAATAATATAGATAAAAATTTCACTTTTTTAATCCTGCGATAAGGGTGTGTTTCGAAAATAGTTTTTATTAAATAGTTTTCTAACCATAAAATTAAGGTCACGTATTTTTCAACAAACAACAATCTCTCAATCAATATTAAAAGTGGTAAAAGAAATAACCCCTTTTTGCCCTTCATAACACCTTTTTAAGAAATATATCTGAATATAATTGGACAACCTTTGATTAAGATAGTTTACGAATAGTAAAAAAAAGCAAACATGTACAGATTTCAACAATCTCTAAAACTACTTTCATAACATTATTTCTTTTTATTATGGTACTGCCTTTGCAGTGTTTACCTTCTTTAATAAGATGTAATGGACTTTTGATTATACCAACGGCTCTTAAAGTATTGAAAAATAATAATTGCCTCTCAATCTTTTAGGAGTTAATAATATACATACATCTTGTAATCTCTCCTACGAAATCCCCGTTTCATTAATTACGAGTAATTATAACAGATAATTTGATGGAATGTGTATAGTTACATGAAATAATTTTAGATTTAAATATGTTTAAAAAAACAAGCATTTCAATCATTTTGAAATTTTGATGATTACATTTGAGCCAAAGAGTAGGCACACCTCCACTCCAGATGAGAGAAGAGCTGTCATGAGGCAAGAAATAATGCCATTTGACAAAGTTCGGGCGTAATATAGCCAGAGAATATTTTTCCAAATTTCCAAACAAATTTT
>JAOUZG010020767.1:1547561-1560555 GCA_026289955.1 Argiope argentata | reverse complement strand
ATATATAAGCATATGATATCTTGCGACAAAGTCCTCGTCATTTGCATTCTCTTCCATACCACTTTATTTTTAAAGCTCTAATCCTCAAGAATTTTTATTGGGGTATGGTTGAAAGTATTTCCATTTTCTTGTCTTTGTGACTTCTAATAAAGGAAATCTCTTTTGATTTCCGATTTGTTTTCTAAAAAGTAGTATAAAAAATATTAAATCAGTTCTTAATTTTGTCAAAAAATTATTGTTGTTACTTTTATTAAATAATTACTTTTAATACGAATAATTTAACAAAAAAAACTATTGTTTTTCTGAAGAACTTAATTTGCATTCTTCAAATTCACACAAAAATTACTGAAATCCTCGTATCTTACCGATCGAGCTACAGCCTGCTGATTTCAATTTTGATGAATTAATATTGAAAAAAAAACTCTTATTAACATCAAATGTCATCAACTACAAGTTTTAAAAAATGTATATAAACTTGAGTGGATGAATGAAAAGTGTTTTATTAACGATTGAAAATTAGAACAAGAAATATGTAAGGAGAGTGTGAACTTATAGTAAGAATTGAATAACAATCAAAATTTATTGTAGTCCTCCTTGCTCATGATACCAACAAATGATGGTCCTGCGAGTCATTTGACTTCCTTTTCACTGGGGTCCTCCTTCTCGAACTTCCCATTGTAACTTCTTAGCTATAGAGTCAATTAAAAATAAAGAGCATTTTTTAAAAAGCATTTATGAAGTTTTTGTTACCTAACCTAAAAAAGTATGTTATTGGGATGTATTTCCAATAAAATATTGGAAATATTTTTCTGGCCTTCACATGAGCCGATATTTTTTAATTGAGCTGTGACTTAACTATGGTATGTGGTCATAAGCCTACTTTTAATTTTTAGTTCCAATTGCTCTCAAAACTTGTAAATAGCACCCAATATCTAATGCTATACTTTTGCCACTTATATTAAAAAATACCATTAAAAATGACAGAAATTTCATAACAACATGGCTAACGCCTGCAACATCTGTACTTTCCTCTTTCATTCTTATAAAGCCATGTTTGAAATAATGGTTTAATCTATTTTATTTTTGCAAATTAAATTTCTTGAGGTAAATTAATTATTTTAGTCTTTCTTTCAATCAAAAATTTCGAATGAGAATAAATCCATATTTTAAAAATCATTATTATAAAGAGAGCATAGAGCCCACAATTTTACCATCTTTTTCCTAGAAAACTGACTAAGATTAGTAACATAATATTAAGAAAACTGTCATTGATAAGATATTTTATTAAAAAAATTAATGAGACGAAAAATTATGATATATTAAATATATGCCAAACACATTTTAATTGAATGCCTTTTTTGTAACCTTTAACGTATACATTAATTTCATACATTATCAACCCCTTTATAAGAATGCGTGAGCGAATATTCAACTTAAATATTTTAATCTTTTTAAAAGCCATTCGTTTTCATACTTCCATTTAACACTTTTTATCTTTTGTTTATGTTTTACAGAATTTCATTGTTTCGCCATTTTTACTTCAAGTATTTATACTCGCATGTTAACATCTTACAAAATTACATTTTTAATTTTTGAAAAAAAAAACCTATATTTTATAGTTTGAGGGCGATATCATCAATTTTATATTCAAATGTTACTTCTTATCTGCTCTGATTTTACAATTTGCTTGGCGCAGTATAACCAAAAGGGTTCTACTCTCTAAAGCCGCTAACAAACTAGCAAAAGCTTGGTGCTACATTTTAATAAAGTTAATTTTCATTTTTAATAAATATACATCAATTTTTTAAGCACATTCTACGTTTGAGATCTGGCTAATTTACAAATATTCAGTATCTAATTTATTTTTCACTGAGAAATAAGCCCGTTAATTCGTTTCTTCGTTTCTTGCAAATAATTTTTTCAAAAAACTGTAAAATAGGAAAAATTATATTTTATAGCTAAAAGTTAATGATTTACTAATGGTAGATTTCTATCTTTTCAACTCTTCACTGGAAAATTGTAATATAGTATTCATTTATGTTTCAGTTTTATTTCAACTCACATTCATTATGCACTGCACGAAAGTGGCATTGATGTCTTGTGGTCGCAGAAAGGCTTATTTTCACTCCCTAAATTCACCTCATGCTTTGTATTATAGTTACAAAAATACTACCTTATGCTAACTAGAGCGGCAAATATTCCCCAGCAAAACCTTTTTCCACGTACTTATATCCAACTGCTTTCAGTTAAACAAACAAAAACGCTCTACCTTTTAAAACTCGCGGGAATTGCTGCCTTTGGTTTCATTTATAACAACAAAACCTAGATCGCTCGATGGCATAAAAAACAATAAGAGTTACAGCAAGTGAAAACTGCGTTAATAAGTTATTTTTATTAGCTGCACGTTTGCCATTTATTCCGTGTGGATTGAAGAACCGAATAGCGCCATTTGCATAACATCAATTGCACGAATGATTGTCTTCGAGGGAAAAAAAGAGGGGGAGCAAATGAAAAAAAGTCCTCGAAATTCCGGTCGTTAAAAGGAAAAAATAGCGCTTCACTGAGCAAACTAATGAGAAAATTCCCTTGCTAGTAAGAAAAATATCCTTCGCAAATACCTTTCCGAAAATTTCGAAATGCAGCAAGAATTTCCAGTGCGGTATTACTTTCAAAGAACTTTCAAAGTTAGACAGTGTAATATTTGAATAAGATGGTAAGAGAAGTAAAAAGTGGAGAGAAGCGCTTAGAAAAACTCAAATCGATAATGAAAGGTAGAGTGAGTTATTACCTGCACTCGTCCATATTTATTTTTATGCAGACTCTGAACTAACTTCTTTCATTAATCGTTCTCCTGGGAAAAGAAAAAAAATATCGTGTAGCAATCATTTATACCGAACATCGTTCGAAAACTACATGAAACGGTTTAATTCATGCATCTGCCTTTTCTGTACTATTGATTTCCAAATTATGCACTATTGATTTGCAATACTTAGGACGAAGCAAGGTGAAAAGGTAAAGAATGATATTACCAATACTCTTCTGAAATTTTACAGACTCTCCTTCTTAAATTCTATACAATCTCCGAACTAAATTCCCTTTTTTTAAAAATAGCTACAGATGTTGATAGTAAGTATAATTTGAAAAATCAAATAAAAATGCTTTTTTATACTTTTTTTCAAATTTATATACTTTTTGTTTGCAAATATGAAAAGAGCTATTATATGCAATCATCTTTATTTTTTTATGCAGACTCTGAACCAAATTCTTTCATAAATTCCTTTCCAAATAAAAGAACAAAAAAATCTCATGGAGATAATTTATACCGAAAATCGTTCAAAAACTACTGAAATACTTTAATACTTTTCTAATTTATGTATTACTGATTTGTTATTCTTAAGAAAAAGCATACTATAAATTCAGAGGACGCTCTTGCCTACATGCTTTCTTCTTTCATTTTATACAATCTCGGAACTAAATTCCTTCTTTAAAAATTTCTACAAATATTCATAATAAGTATAATTTAAAAAACCATATGAAAATGCTATTTTATGCTATTTTTCAAATTTATATCTTTTTGTTTCCAAATATGAATCGAGACTTTACGCACACTCGCCCATGTTTATTCCTTGAACTGATCTCCTTCATCAAACCTTTTAAATGAAGGAAATTATCTTCAACAACCAGTTATAAAGCATACTAATCATAAGGGAAAAACTTCAGCAATTATTTATAATACTTGCTGATTAACAAATAAAAAGCTCTTAACAGCCATTTTGAAGGACATTATATGAAATTAAAAATTATAATTAAATTTAAACTTTAACTTTCTTATTGACTTATTTTTGTTTGTAAATCTTAGGGAAATTTGCTGTCCAGGGATAAATTGATTTTTTTTCATCATGTCAGAACATGATGCTGTTTTAGATATGAGGTTTTTGGCGTCAACATAAATCCGTAGGAGAAAAACGAAAAATTTATTATCTCAAGCATCACGAGCATCTCAAAAAATTAGCTTTTAATAACGCTTTGCCCTCCCATTCACAAAAGCTCGGATTTTAAAAAAAATAAGTTAATGACTACAGCAAATACAACTTAGAAAAATGTCATTTTGAGCACGTTATATGAAATGAAATGACTAAGAAATGTGATCCTTTTTTTAACAATCAATGCAAGACAATGTTTTTGAATCGCTTGCAATACTAAAGTGACTGATTCGATAAAACAATTGAAATAAATAAAAATATAATTTAACTTGCGCGAGCACGTGGTGCTTGACCGTTCAAGAAATTATTTTCTGACATGATATATTGAAATATGCATTGCAGATTTCCTTTAAATCTTTTTATTTTTTACTTCCTCTCATCCATTTTTTATTTTTACTTGCTCTATCCATTTTTTTTTAAAGATTTTTAACAAACCTCTTCTATCAAACATTCAAATGAAAATACAGCAGAATTTAGAAATATTTACTTTTATGCACATAGTTTTTTTTCATATATTTTATTTTCATAATATTGTGTCTGAGAAATATGCTGAATTCACATAAAGAAAATAATATTCTCTGTAACCTTCCATATTTATTTTAGTGCAAAACATAAATTGCTTCTTTTCCCAAAATTTCAATAGAGAAACGAAAAAATTTCCATCCATAATATGTATAGCATCATTCCAAAATTTGTACTTTCTAAATTTACATTGTACATTTTGAAATTTGTACTTTCAATCTGTATAATTTATTTGCTATTTTGTCTTTAAAGCTGAGAATAAAGTAAATGCACAGTGAGCTATTACTTCTACGTCGTTTATTTTCAATCGAACTCCGGACTAAATTCTTTGATAAAACATTTTCATTAAAATAAATCTCACAGTATAAATTATTAGGAAAAGCGTATGAAATCAATTAATTTTCACTCTGACTTTTCGGTCCAGTACTGAAAAAATATTTGAATACGGTATTGTTATCTTTTTTATAAACAAAAAAAATGTATAATTACAAAATCTAAAACTTATTCGCCTATACATTCTTTTAAATTCAGCTTTGTTCCCACTTATCATTCATAACGATTATAAAGATATCTGACGTTATTATAGTTGATTTAAACTAGTACCATCTTATGGAAAGTACTTTCGACCTTATAGAAAATATATTTTTAGTTAAATCGAAACTAATAATAATGGCTGTTTTGAAATTCATCCTCATGAATACTTTCGATTCATACCTAGAATAGCAGATTTCCTGATAACGATTAAACTGAACAGTATATTGTTCCTACTTGGATGTGAATGAACGAGATGAAAAACTTTATCATACATTTTGAAAGGTGAATAATAAACATCATTAACTTTCATATTTAATTCAGGTTTAACTATTATAATTTATGCAAATATTATACTTTATATTAAGTTTCTAATTAACTTTCTGGCGATGAGGAATGTTTAAAACTTATATTTTCTCATCTTATTATAAAATTATATCTCTCCACACTGTCATAACGAATAGAAGAATTTTTTTCTTTAATGTTATAAAGCACATTTTGATATAAAAACCAATTTTAATATTATTTTGATCTTAATTAAATATTGATCATTTTTCATTATAATCTAGCATATGCTTGATACTTTTTGCATTAATATGGAATTAATATTAATTTAATGGCCTTTATAAATTATATAATTTATATTAAAAATCGATAACTTTCATTTAATGTAGTTTTCATATAATAATTTTTATTGTTTTATGTTAGTAATAAAATTGAAAGTTTATTTAAATGTTTCTTATTTAATGTTACCTGCTTATTTATCTATTTTTTAATATCCTCTATAGTTGTAAAAATTGAATATATTTTTCATTTATTTCTGAATTTACAAAAATTTCAAAATTGTACATGTTTTACATATTCAATCACAATATAATACATAGTTTTATGGAACGTAGTTAGAATTAAACTATTATTTTTAATCAGTATTTAATTTTATAAAATAAACGTCAAAGGGAATATATAAAAAATGTATTGTATTCAATTCACAAATTTCTTATAATGAGTTATAAAAAATATAATAAATACAAATAAAAAATGTTAAAAAGCTGAAATAAATAATAAAAAAAGCTTTTAAAGTAAACTTTACACTACTAATAATTATAAATATTGCCCGAATGAAGTGAGGCAGTATAGCCAAATAGGGCTCTTGCCCTAATAAACCATTCAAACCAAAGCCGGAATGAAAAGTGCACCCCTGCAATTGCATCAGAATGACCGCAGCTATATCACCACCACCGAATAGGGATATCAAGATTACTTTAGTTTATATTAATGTCCTGTAGTAAAGCAACAATAGGGTTATTTTGGGAAGGATCTCAAGATTTTGAACAGTGGTCAGATAACGAGGATGACACCAGAATTGGCACCAAATCTCCACACCACACCAGCTGGAGTACGTTTGGCCTGATGAATTTAATTTGCAACATACACCCTTATATGACAGTTCTTCAGTGGAATCGAGTCCCGTTCCTGAAACATCACTGTCCACTAGTCGAGACATTACCACCAGGTCATCGCGGTCCATAAAGGGCAAGAGACGGTATGCTCTAAATACGGCGTTCAGCAGCGAAAGCATTTCGTATTAGAGGAAACTGGTCAAAAGTAATACGTCAAAAGTAATACGGGATACGTCCATACTGAAGAATCGCGAGGTGTTAAGTTTTTGAGTGTTCGATTGTCACTCTTAATTGATTTCCTACTCCAAGGGAACGCTATCAATTCAACATAACACTGTAGTACTCTGACAAATCAAATGCAAACGGTCTAACCTTCTCACCAAGTGACTTTTCTCCATAGTAATTCCCACCCCCACATCTCTAGTGAAACTCAGATGACCTTGAAAAATCCCGTTGGCAAGTGTTGGAAAACTAGCCATCCAGTCAGACCAATAGATTTTTTTTTAATTATTATTCAGAATTTAATTTTATATTCCTAACATTAAGTAAACATTTCTCTGAAATATTTTATTGTGCTTTAGTATCTTTTTTCCTTCTATATTACTAATTTTCTGTAATGTTTACTTCTCATAAAACCACGAGTCATCACTGTTAAATACAGCTCCTTCTTTCATCTTTCACTTTCACCTTTATTTTGAGGAATTAAACCCATCCTAAAGCATGCTCAAAAGCGATGAGGGATATACAATTCGTTGTCAAACAGAACATACTTTACCCGAGCAGAGTGAATTAAAATACTGCTGTCTGTCATCCAAACAATTGTCGAAAGCCCCCGGAGACTTAAGGGTGTAATTACATCTTTTAGACTGTATCAACTTTTGGATATGAATAAATTGTGTTAATCTCTTTTATAATGGATGTCCAATTACTTATTGGTAGAAAATGCAGTCATTCATCTTCAACGAACTAAAAGAAAATTTAACTCTTGCCAAGAAAGAAAATCTGTAATATTTTTCAAGAGGTCTTGGTACTTTTTTGTTAGACGGGCGGCAGCGAACAATCGTCAAAGAAATTTGGTGGAATTCTACATTATTTGGTAATTTTTCTGCACCTTCTGGCTAACGGAGCAGTATCGATATCATCTATTTCTCGCAACGGCAATATAAGCTCATACGAGTAAAAAAACAGATTTAAGGTTTGGCATCATAGTTTCATGCTTTATATAGATTAGAAAAAAATGTTATTCAAACAAAAAAATTGTAAAATACGATTTTTTTTTGCCTCCAGATATCCGAGAATGTGCTTTTCTCTTAAATTAAAAGTTTTTTTTCAATTTAATAAAACTTCTTAATCACTACAATAAACGTAATTATTTGTTAAATGTATGATCATGTAAAGCATCTGAAATTCTGACACAATATATTGCAGATACTATTGTAAAATTCAACGAAGAAAAATCTTAAAAAATAATAAGGGTATAAAACTCATAAAGTCTTTGACAGTGGCAACTTAGAAAAAGATCAAAAACTGCTTTTACTCTAATAAGGATACTTTTCTTTTTACCTAGTACTCAATTATTAATAATTATGATTTCTTTTCAAACTAAATGTATTTTATTTTCGGTTTGATATAATTTAATATTTAATTTTATTTAATTTATAATAAAAATCAAAATTAAATCAAAGCTTTAAGAAAAGCTAGATTTTTGATATAAAACTTAACAAGAGTAAGCCTTTTTAAACTATTACTTGTCTCAAAAAATAATCATGATCAAAAAAATATCTGCATGGAAATTCTTATGTTTTTCAGTCAGAACGAAAAAAATCTCCTGTCTTATCAGTATACAGTAACTATTCAGTTTGCAGACAGAGAAGTCTGTTTGCTAGTACTAAAATATATCGTCGTAGATGCCAAGTCGAGCAATGATATTGACTACTTTTAAGAAATAGTCACTTGTTTCCTGACCTAGATTCTCAAGGGTTTTTCAATATTTATTTATATAAAGATTATTTAGTTCGAAAAATCAAGTGTACTATGCATAATCAATTTATTTAACATAGGGATTAAGCTATAAAAAGCTATACTTGATCAATCGTTTATTTAATTACAGGCTCATAAAGCTCCAATATTTGTAAAGGACCGTCTAATTGTTTTGATATAAGACTCTTTCAGATACTTCACTTAGAGAATATATCAAAAGAAAAAAAAGTAATTGCTGTTAAATTTGAAAACTTGATTTTTGAAAATCTTTTTAATTTTTAAAATACTGTACATTCTCTCTCTCTCTCTCTCGAATTTGGCTATTGAAAACTCGAGCTGGATTTTTTTCTCTATTAATTCAAATGCTATTCTTTAATATAAACAAAGTCTCCTACCATACAAAAAAATTAAAATTTATTATCAAACATTATTGGCATAAGATATTGCATGATATCACGGAGTTATTTTTCGATATTCTGAATGGCACACAATACCGTAACAATTTTTTAGCTAGTGTGGATGAATAGTTGATCAGAAAAGTGCTTGCTCATATCACGTCCGTCACTTATGTGGATGAATGGTTGTTGAGGACCAAAAAAGACTAAAATCGCTACGTTTGGGTTTGCTACCGAATAACATAGCCACTAGACAAAAGTTACACTCGTGTCTTATAAGACTTTGGACACACTTGAAATAGCAGCAAGAGTGTTGCATGTCATCGTGCTAAGCATTTCTTGGCAACCCCAAACATTCATGTTCATGAGATTTATTTCTGTGGCTATACTGATATCATGATCTGAAGGATTTGATGGGGATACTTGTATTTACGATGTAACCTTGAAATAGGTCATAGATAAACATTCTCTTTATTTCCAAAATACAGAAGCTATAATACCGTTTTAAAAATTATTGCAATTGTTATTTGTCATTTTTGCCTTACATACAACTCTGATTAGGATACCTATATCAATATATGTTCTTTTAAAAAAGTAAAGGGAATAAAAGCACAGTTTAGTATTCACTAGGCATCTAAATTTATTACTGAAAAATATTTCATTCCTCACTGAAATTCCATAACATTGAATTGACATTTACAATAAATTTATGCAAAACTGCTTTGCTGAAAAGTGAGGAAATTAAATATCAAAACATATTTTTACTGAAAACATTGTATAAATTTTTTTGTTTGATTTTCTTGTATGAAAAACGAGGTATAACATCTAGATATCCACGTAACATAGGAATCGGTACATATTATCTGAAATTTAATTTGTTATCATTTAATGTGGTATAAAACAGCATACTTAATCCTATAGATGAGACTTTTCAAAATCGTAATACGTGATGCCTTTTATAAGTTTCAAGTGAACAAAGATTTGTAAATTTATTTAGTTATCTCATGAATAGTTAGATCAAACTTTGATTTTCATGGATAAACCTTTATCAAAATGAAGTAACTTAGATGGCGAATTACTGATAAATGTTTAATTATATAATACTTATTGTTTGAGTTATTATAAATATTTTTATTATTTGAATAATTAACAAAATGAATGAATATATAAATAATAAATAGAAATTTAATTAAAGATTCTAAGTTCATCTTAGAGCTCTTATTACTTTTATAATCAGTAGCGGTTTTTCCACTCGAAGTAGTATATTTTGTGTTTTGTGTTTAGCTTCGTAATACTCTAAATGTAAATAGGAATTCGTGATTTTTTTCTTTGTCCGATTGGGTACAAACATATAGAACTACCTACAGTTTTATTGCCAAAACTATTATTCATTCTATCTTTGAATTATGATGCACGCATATGCAGAAACACACAAACAAATTGATAATCATTCAGTTGAAAGGTCCTTTAATTAACCGTTAGTATAAGCACGAATACAGATCCTTAAAAAGGCGATTCATTGGCAGAATTAATCCAAAATTCGGCAAAGAATTACAATATTTATTTTAAAAGATCATTTGACAAACTACCAAAGTTTAGCAAACTATATTTTTCAATATAATGTTCACATGCAAAAGGAAAAACAAAAAAGCATTCCTATGACCAAAATTTATCAAAAAGTTCATTCAAAATTTTTATTTAAAATTTTAAAATTAGAAATCGAGAAAAAAATTTATACTTTCAATTAGTTTTTACTTCGTGCTATCATGTTCAAAAACATATTTAATTTCATTTTATGGTTTTCAGGGAAACTTGGAATTTCATCAAAATAATCACTTTTTAAATTGATTTTTAATTTCTCTTATGTAGAGATACTTAATTCCTGAGAAAATAAAGCAGTTATTATCTATAATTATGTCAACAGAAAGTATTAATAATAAGGAAATAAATCTAAATGCATTTATTATATAATCATTTGAAATATAATATGAAGTGACGCAGAAAACTTACAGACCTTTCTACCTATCGTTTCCCACTTTAAGTTACTGTTAAGTTTTAAGTGAGTATTAACTACAGAGATAAAGTTACACATAATATTTCTAAAAGATTTATCTGTTTTCTTGTACAATAAACCCGTCATCAGTTCTTGATTCCTTAAGTTTTACTCATTTTATCTAAAGAGTATTAAATGAATGGAGTAAAGTAGATGTATTTTTAGGGAGCGCAATTTAAAATAAGTGGGCATCTTTATATTCATAAATGACACGAGCGTCTTCCGAAAAGGCTCGGGAAGAACTATATTGCAGCGACAAGTTCCTAGCCCGGAGCCAAATGTCAAACATTTCTACCAACCCGGAATTTGTTTTCTTCCTCTAAGTCTCTGAAATCTTCAGCCAGAAGTTTTATAAAATCCAGAACTGAGAGGGAATTAGATGACGCGTCCAACATTTAGATGCTTCGGGACATGGATAGTGGCTAAGATAAAATAATTAAAGTTATTTTATTCCAAAGCACTTTAATTAAATAAATCAGAATTGAGTTATATTTTAAAACCCGCAGAATTGATTAAATAAATGCATTTACAAACTTTTATTTCTTCAGCATTGAATGAAATTCTGTGTACTATTTAAATAAAATTCTGTGTTAATTAAATGAAATTCTGCCTATTAATTAAATGAAATTCCGTGTGTTAATGAAATGAAATTATATGTATTAATTAAATGAAATTATATGTATTAATTAAATGATATTCTATGTAATTAATTAATTTACTTTACGTAAGTTCTGAAGAGCTAAGAATTGTGTATAGATATCTTATAATGGTTCCAAATTCTATATACTTAACTTATATTTTAATGAAGCCTTTTTTAAATTGTTGCAAAATAAATTAGCATCATAAAAAATTAAAAAAAATTATTCTATAACCTACTTTTATTCAAATAACGTATAAATCACGTCAAATTTTACAGCTTGTTGTATCTCGGGCAATGATCAGATAGATAACTGCATATTAATAATTTATTATAGTGGGCAACAGTAGATGTTGTTGTGAATCCACATCATACAGTGAACTTCGAAAATAAAGTTGCAATAGATACATTTGGACGAGTTCTCCCTACCTCATATTTTGCAATCTTGTGTATAAACAGATTCTGGAAGAAGGAAATGAGCTCCATGTATTCTCGTAATGTTCCATGGCTACACATTGTCTACTCTTATTGGAACAAAGAATTACAGGCTGGAAGTTTCTTATTTTGGTAACAGAAAGCAACTTCTAAACACGCGTAATTTTGTAAGGATAGTATTTTAAAACAGTTCTTAAAATTTTACTAACCCTGATAAACAGGTCTAAAATTTGGGATTCAGTTCAAATATATCCAAATATTGCTTGAAAATCTCCATTTTTTTTAAAGAAAATATAGGTCTATCCATTGTAATTAATATTGTAGCATAATAACTCATGTTACGTAGATCATCGTGAGCTATATTACCAAGATATTAATTTTCTTCTTCAGTAATTATAGTATGAAATATTCATTATATTACTTTAATATATTACTTTGATGTTATAAAACTTTAAAATTGATCCCCCAGTGAATTAAACATATTTATTTGCAGGATCATACTTGAGATGTGCTATTAACAGTGTGCCAATTCCAGCACCGTAGAGTCGAGATTACCTGACTCAAATATATTGAAGATTGGTGAACCTTTGGAAGATTATATACATTGCATCCATCGGAATCGAACATCCTTTCGCTGAGACAGAGTAATTGTATGGAAATAGAAAACAATGACAGAAGAGCAATCTTTATTGTCTGATCATGATTTCAATTTCTACAAGTTACCCCAAAGTAATCGGTGGCCTGGTGGTAGGATCTCGTCTTATGAGACATCGGGTTTCAGGTTCGAGATCCGATTTCAGAACAGTCGAAAAACCGTTGTGTAGGAGGTCTGTTGCACGTTAAACCCGTCAAAGTCAAACATCCTCCCGCTGGTGTGATGTGGAAACGAGAGTGTCAGCTCAGATGTCGTCTTCGTCATCTGATGGTGGTTCAAAGTTACGAAGTCTGTCCTAAAACTCCTTAGTGTTGTTTTACAGCGGAAAGTTGATAAAACCAAACTAAACTAAACTCATAGATAGATAGATAGATAGATAGATAGATAGATAGATAGATAGATA
>JAOUZG010020767.1:1522240-1533854 GCA_026289955.1 Argiope argentata | reverse complement strand
ATATATAGCGAGAAATAAGAGACTCTTCCGAGAGCTCTAAAATGGGTTCGGTAGATCCAAATGATATATAATTTGAACTACAGATTATTGAGATGAGACAATTTACATTTATTCAAGAAAAATTCGTACAAAAATACACTGTCATCTCTTGAGTCATTGTAATACGTATAACACCATTTAGTATGGAATATAACTGCTAAACCAAATAAAATTAAAATTGCTCGATATGTCTTCCTTCCTTTTCACCAATATGCTCGAATCGGGAAATCATATTGTCTCTAGATGATCGTAGTGAGTCAGACGGAATACTAAGAATACGGCGCCGAATGTTTTTCAGATCTGGTATAGATGATAGCCTTTCCTTCATATAACCCCAAAATCAAAAGTCGCAAGGGGTGATGTCCGGCGAGCGAAGAGGCCATTCTATTGGGAAATGACGGCTTATAACTCGTTCTTCTGTGAAATGTGTATTAACAAGCGCTTTACACGGCGATCAATATAAGGTGACAATAAATCACATCTTGAAGGTCTCTGATAGAGACTCGTTGCAGAAAAGTTCGGATTTAAAAATCTCTCAGAATGTCTTGGCAATGTTGTTCTGTAGTGAAACAGGTTTGATTTCCATTTGATGCTATCTCTTCAAAGAAATACGATCCAATCATAAAGGTAGCTGTAAAACCACATCGCACTGTTATTTTTTCAGGATGCAAGGGTCCTTGATAACGAGAGAGCTTTTCCTTTGTAAAAATTCGACAGTTGCGGGTAATAATTTGTTCATTGAGACAAAAGATTGGTCCATATAGGAATAAAATTCTCTTCCCAAATTTCATATTAGAAATTCGAGCAGAAAGCACTCCTGCTAGTTTTACAAAAAGAGATTATGCCACTTGTATAATAGAAATATTATTTTCTGCAAATTCATATCAGAGAATTAAGGGTATAATACTACCACTGTTTTTATAATAAGAGATTATCCCACTGATATAACAATAGCATCAATTTCTATAATATAATACTAGAGAGTCGTGGGAAGAATAGTTCTGCTGGTTTTGTAAAAAGATTATTCTGCTGATATAATAGTAATGCCGATTTCTACAATTTCATACTAGAGAGTCGAGAAATGAACACTTCTGCCTTTATTACAAAAAGAAATTACGCCACTGACATAACAATAATAGCAAATTTAGAAATTTCATATTAGAGATTCGAGGGGAGATCCTTCTTGCTGGTTTTACAAAAAGAGATTATGCCACTGATATAACTGTAATATCAATATCTGCAACTTCATACTAGAGAGTCGATGAGAGATAGTTCTTCTCGTTTTATAAAGAGATTATACCTCTGGTATAACAATAATACCAAATTTAGTACACGCTGGAGAGTCGAGGAGAGAGCACTCCTGCTGGTTTTACAAAAAAAAAAATATGCCACTGTTATAGCAACAATATCAATGTCTACAATTTCGTTGAAGAGATTTACTGCTTGTTTTATAAAAAAAAGTATATGTTATTATTTACATTATTAATATTGATATTCATTTATTGTTTTTTATATACTAATAGTATGAATTTTGACAGTTTTACATTGATGAGTATAATAGTAACACTCTTGCTGGTTCCTCAAAAAAAGATTACGCCACTGATATGATTATAATGTCAATTTCTTCGATTTCGTGCTTAAGCTTCAAAACGTCAATAAATGATCTAAAATGCTATCCATCTAAAGGAAAATATTATTTCAGTACTTTTGAGAAAAACAACGGCAAAAAAGTCGATTCAGCCTTTTTCTGAAAGACAAAAGAAGAGCAAAAAATATTGAGCTCACAAATAAATAAAGGAATCCAATTGTGCTCTCTTACACTTCTTTTTACTGTCATTATTTACGTTGCTGTTATAGATACTGACGATGCTGATACAGCGTAATATATTTCTTTCCATTTCTGCGTTTTTCTCCTCAAAACAAATATAGTTGCTCAGTTCGGAGTGATGGAGAGGAGAAAAAGAAGAAGAAACCGAGTTTCTCTCTCTAACAAGTACCTTAACTGACAAAGGATCGAGGAAGGGCTCTCAATTTCAGCTATAAGAATGGTTAGGAAAGAAGAATTTGAAATGCAAGGAAATGGAATTTTGATAAAAAGGAAAATGCGCAAAATAAAATAATCTCGTAAAGAATAATTCATTGTTTAAAAATAAATAAAGAAGATTGTGGAAGAAAAGAGGTTTACGAAAGTTTTGAATTATAAAGGGATTTCATTTAATTATATTTTATTCTTAAATCGACAATAAAATATGTGATTACTTTATAATTCTAAATAATTTATAAAATTCTGAAATTATTTTTTTTAATGTTCTTTCTGAATAATTTTGAAACAGCTCCTATTTTAAATAAAATGTTTTAAATAATCAATAAATTAATTATGAAAAATCTAAAAAATTGTATTTGATGTAGTAAGAACTCTGTGACAAAAAAGAAAAAAATACAATTATAAAATCTTGAAAGAGGGCATAAACATTATATAAACATGAAACGTGATAAAGAATTTGATCCCAAATGGAAATCTTCAGAAAATTTAAACAATCATATTGATTGAGGTTCAATATAATTTTGCAATTGGCCAAAGAAGTTTATTTCTATGGAAAAAAACAATTTTAAATACAGTCCTTAGTTTCGATATCATTTAATAAAGTTATATTGTTGTGGTAACTAATGGCACTTACCATGGGCAAGTGCGCAGTGAGCGATTTTAAGCTGAATGAGCGTCTCTATCTCTCTTGAAGTACCGCCAACTATGGTCAAGACTACGATTTAAATACAAACTTATCGCATTCGCTTGCACAGCCCCTTTTCACAAGAGGGCATATTCATACTCTTCACATATAGTGCACAAAAAAACAACCATATCATAATCAGGACTCGAACCTGGGACGCCCAGATCACGAGGAAGACGCGCTACCTCTGTGCCAGGATGCCGAAATTTTTAAGCGATTATTTTGTTATATGTAATTCGATATGACGTTCTCGAAATCATCTTTTGTTGGATTTGCAGATGTAAGATTTTGTTAATATACTTCTTAAATTGCAGATGTTATTAACAAAACACTTATATAAATTGTAATACAAATATGAAAGGAAAACAAATCTTTATAAAAGTATATTACAAGTTAAAACAGAAAGTCATTTAAAACAGAAACTCTACATTTTAAAGATAATGAATTAAATAAGCTTACAACGAGTTTCATAGTATTGCAAATGGAAAAAAGTAACGATGCCTGAAACTATGTAGATTAATAGAAAGATCATTCTTATTAGCAATGGTACAAAGAACATAAAAAATTATTCATGTACAAAATTCCTTTCATTCATTCGAGTTAGTGAAGCTACCTCAGAATTTGCAGGAATTATTTAAAGATTTACTATATGCAATATTATCGGATCATGAAATCAAGAATATTCAGAAAAATATCTGGCGTAATTCTGTTTGCTAAAGTAGCCAAAAAGTTAAATCGAACAGAAATTTCATTATTAAATACAGGGGATGCGTATCAAATCATGCTGACCAAAAAAAATCGAGACCGGATAAATCCAGTCTTGATCATTAATTTTATTTTACAAGAATAATAATGAAGGATACAATCCTTTTCACTTCACTGTTATACAAAAGGTACAATTTAGAATTGCTGAATGCTATGGGCCAAATAAGTGAAATCTTCATAGGGTTAAAATCACATAATCTCAATGCACTTAGTATGGTGTTAATAAAAGGGCCCTACTGTCCTCTCGAACTTCTCAGAATTTCCTTTAAAAATATATTCAGTAATAATATAGAGCTCTGAGTTCACAAGCCAAGAATTAAATTATGTTATACGAGAATTTATAAGAAGTATTTCATTCTAGGAAAACAAAAAGAAAAAATGAAATCTAAAGTCCCAAGTTTCAAGTTATCACGTGAGAACATTATTATTTTTAAGTGATTATTTGTCTTAATTAATTTAAGTCATTAACCAGTTTAAACTGGTTTCAAAAAATTACGAGATATTTTATTCTCTCTCTCTCTCTCTCTCTCTCTCTCTAATGATAATTTTATTTAACTTTCATTTTCAATTTTTCTAGCTGGCAAACAAACTTTTGGAGCTCGACCGATTTTAAGATTTAAAAAAATAATAATAGTTTTGATGAAAAGCTCACTATTGTATATGTGGTAAAATCCAATGAACTTAATGTAGATTTATATTCAAATTATGTTCTAATCCTTACACTATTTTGAGAAATACAATTAGTAAAAATGCGGTTATAAAATCATTTAAAAAATTTAAGTTTCTATTTACAAAATTGAGATAAAAAATTGAGATGAGTTAAAATTAAAAGAGAATTTTAAAAACGATAATCTTTTGAGCACGAGATAAATTATTTAAAAGCAAGAAATCGTAAACAATTTGAAAGGTAACGTCATTTCATAGAAACGATAAGCAAAAAGCAATTGATAATAAATTGAATTAAATATCTGAAACAATACTGACAAAACAAACCTCAAATGTCATAGGTCAGGTGACTCGCTGTCTACCAATGAAAAAACAAATATTTCTTACCTTAAAATTTCGAAGACATAAAAACAACATCATGTTCTCTCATAATAAAAAGCACGTCAAAGAAGTTCCATTAAAATTTCAAATAATTTTGAAGTTTCACTTTCAGTTATCATTTTCTTCTCTCTAATTAAGAAAAATGAAACCCACAAATTTAGGAAATAACAAACGTAAACTTCGTTTAAAAGTAAGAATATTTTAGATAAAACGAATGTGACATTAGCATTAATGAACAAATTTACGAATTGAATTCAACAAATTTATATTTACATTTGTTACTACAAATTTATATTTCATGTTCAAATTGGATTTCCTTCACATATTGCTTCGATTAAAAAATGAGTTAAATTATTAAAAAAATAATAGAGATATATTCGCTTTATTTATAGCTTTATTTCTTTTCGAAAATAATATACTGAGTGTTTTAAACTTAAAGTTTCAAAAAAATGTGTTGGTGTATCGAGATGTGTGTTTATACCATTTGCATATAATGAAAAAAAGCGCGTTTTAACTTTTCTAGAGAATGTAATAAACAGAAAAATCAACCGGGGGAGTTTATGGTTCATTTTTCAACTTTAATTTTGTTAAATGGGATCAAATTTAAGACAAAACTCTGTTTACAAATGTAATTTACTCTCATAAGAAATGGAATTAAATAAAAAATAGAAAAACGTAGCTAAATTTTCGCTTAACATTCAGAGAAAATACATAATGCTTTTCCCCCAGGGAATGTTTTTAAGCAGTTAAATTTTTTCCTTGAAAAAATGTATTATATAAAGTATTCAGTCATGGAAAAGTTTCAGTTTCGCTTCTATCCTCCCCCCCCATTTACACAGAAATTTTTTTATAGAGTATAATAAAAATTCGAGGCTAATTTCTCGCAACTCAATTTTTTATCTATATAAAAAGCAATAGCAGCCGTGAGATCTCCCTCTAAACGGTGATTGAGATCATAGTAGTTTAGAAAAATTTTAAATATCAAGCGTTTTAATTCATTATAATTTTAAAGGGAAAAAATAAAAAAGTAAAATAACAATTAAAGAAAAAAACTTTTGACCAGCAAGGAAATTAAAATAATCCAAACTAAATTTTTTCCGACTCAAATTTTTGTCTTTTTTTTATGTAAATGTTTATTTTATAAGAAATATAAGTCAATATTTGTAAAGATACAAAAAAAATTAAAAAAAAATTCCGGTTTGGTGAATTAAATATTTATTGATTCACCGGACTATGTTCTTTAAATTGTGTGTAAAAGCATTAATGTTTTAGAAGGGGTTTTTTTTTCCTTTTAATTTGTGCGAACACAAGAGCAAAATTTTTTTAAATAGCGCATTCGTAATGGCAGCACTAATTTCTTCTTAGTAAATATATTTGAATAATAATAAATGCTATTTAAAAGCTGGGAAGTAAATTTTAAGGATGGGCCAAGCACAAAGAAACTGAAATAATTCTTTCAGGCGATGGTAGTTAATTAATAGTTAATTTAGTTGTGATAGTTAATTAATAGCTAATTTAGTCGTGATAGTTAATTAAAACTAATTTGATTATGATAGTTAATTAAAAGTTAATTTAGTTGTGACTCCTAATTAATAATTTGGTTGTGATAGATAATTAATATCTCGTCTAGTTTATCAGAAAAGAAGATATATACGATAAATATGTTTCTTTCCAAAAAAAGTATCATTTATGATCTTCTAAGTCATTAGAACAGATTATGCAAATTTAATTACACTAGCTTTGTTTATAGGAAAAGAATCCTTTTATAGTATACTAATTACTAGTAGAAATGTAGTTCTGTTTGAATTTACATTATATCCAGAACTGCTAATTAATGAATGAAATGTATATTATTCAATGAACACAAAAATGAAAAATATATTTCACTAAAGAATTATTGTTTTTCTTATCTTTGTAATGTCTCATCAGATTTTATAATGTGATCTTTGCTTCTAAATTTAGCTAAAAAAGAAATAAATTTGGGCCATTTCTAAAAAAGCAAAATAAATATTTGATCATGTCTTACATTTTAATTTTGTAGTTTAATGCATAATTTAGTTTCATGATAATCGCTTTAAGTCAATCAAAAGAGATTACCTTAAAAAGCAAGATGTCGTTTTACACAGTTTTAAGTGATTATAAAAATTGTAACGAAAATTTCGCTTGTTATTTCGAACTATAAAACCTAGACAAGCTTACAATATATGTCACAAATTAATCAACAAATTTATCTGAATATCATGTACATTGTCAAAATGTATATGAAATAAAAAATATTATTTATAATATGCTTTATATATAAATATTTGGTAATATTAAAAGCTGTGTTTCTTTAAGTGGTATCTTTTCTATGAGTAATGTTCATGAATACTCAAATAAAAACTAATCTATAAAGTCATGTTGAGTCAAATAGCGATCCACTGCCGGAAATAAAAGTGGAAGACTTATAAAAGAAATAAAATAATGCTGAAAGAAAATATCAGCAATAATCTCCGATCAATCAGATTAAACAAAGAAAAATAACATACCGAAGATATCAACTCATTCATTTTGCTACAATACAGCTTTTAAAAAATGTAGAGTTTATAATATTATAACTGTTATTCATACTAAATTTACTGACGCAGTGAAATCAGCATTTTTAGACATGACAAAAAGTGCTTGAGTTGCTTGGATAGTGAACCGTGTATCGGATAATGAACACATCCCAATGGAAGCGACATTATTAACTTCAGCTAGTCTCAGTAAATTTGTTGGAACTAAACATAAATATTTTTTTTTGTTTAATGATTAGTTTATCTTTTGTATGCTAAACTTTATGCAGAAAATCACGCTTAAATTACATACTAATGAAATTTCCATTTGCTTTATTTTCCAACATGAAGATGAGTCAATTATTTAAACAACAAGCACTATGTTTTCATTGGTTAAAAAAAATGCTTCTTCGAAAGTTTTAAGTTTGCAACAATTAGAAGATTCTTTAAAATTCCTTTTCTTACTTTTTCTTTAAAATATACTTCCAAATGAATTTCAAAAATATTTCAGCATTCATTATCTTGAATACATATGCTGAATTATGCTAAAATACTTTTGAAATTCATTTTGAAGTATATTTTAAAGAAAAAGTAGGAAAAGTGATTATCTCTGTCGATATATTACAGAGATATTGATCAATGAATTAAATTCTAGGTATATTTCACTGTATTTCTATTTGAGGATAATAACTTTCTTTACAAAGATTACAATATTACCTACCTTTTTATATTTATAAAACGGCCAGAAAAATATTGACATATCCCTCAATTAGAAAAAAGAAGTTACTCCCGTTTTAGATCTTTCTTAATAGGAAGAAATACAGATTGTGAAAAAATGTTACCTAGATTTAAAGAAAAAAAATCTGGAAATCTCAGGGAACAAATAAATGCACTTTAAACAAATTGAAAATGTTAGAAAGCAAGAATATAAATACGGAGAAATAATGTATTCTTAAAAATAAACGAGCTGAATTTTTTAATTTCCTTTTTTTATATTGTATATTTTTCCTCTTGATGATATTGAGCAAGGAAATAAGTTCAAGTATATTTCACAAAATCTCTTTTTTATCATTTATTTTCCTTTATAAGTATAACTTACAGCATTATCTTCTTTTATAATTTAAATCCGACCAAAGGAATAATAGAGTGTTCTACTATCTGAAAGAAAGGTTATTCACACTTTACCCTTTTCTTCATTGAAGAAAGCATAGATCATGGAAAATATGTGACGTTGATCAAAAAATGACTTGGAAATCTCAGTAAACAGATAAATGTCCTATAAAAAATGTGAAAGCATTAAAAAATAGAAATATAAATATCGAGTAATAATTTATTTTAAAATATAAGCTATATATCAATTCATCTACATGCCTTTCGAATGTACGAGTTTTGAACAGCAATTGAAACTGGCATATTCATTATTTATTTCCTTTTTTTATTAAATTTAAAATATAATTTTAATTAATTTGTTTTTGCTTTTCCATGAAATAAAGGGGGAAATATTGATTGCAATAGTATATAAATCAGCGTTTTGAAAGTATTTCAATTTCTGTATCGGCAAATTGCTTTGCCAATATAATGATTAAAAATAGTGCATTACTTATCTGCTTAGCTACATAATTATTTCAATTACATGGTTATAAGCTCTCTTGAAATTTTTCAAATATCTTACAAATTAATTTATTGTATTTCTGTTAAGCAAAAAGCCTGAAGTCAAAGACAATCTCTGCATATCATTCAATTAATGAGAAATTAAAAAAGATAATTTCTTTTGGCATTGCCTTTCACATATAATATTTATTCCATACTTGAATCTAAATTTATTGGCATATTTAATGAAATCATAAAGTCAAAAATAAATCTGAATAAAAAAATCTTAAAAAAATATTGAAAAGAATATTTTGCTATCCTTATCTAGAAAATGCAGCAGTAAAATAAACGGAGCCAATTATTAGATTTTTGAAGATTTCAATGGTATCATCCCTGATATCAAATCTCTTAATTAATAGACTTCGGCGTCTTTCAGTTTTAAAATGGCGAGGAATGTAAAAAAATCGTTTTAAATTGCATAAACATTTGCTTTTCTTTATTGTCAATAATATGAGTAACTATTGTAACAGAATATTGATAATTCAATTGTTTCCGAGCCTATAATTACATTGGGCAACATCCTAAGTAATCTGTAATTATGTTTATGATTTAGGCTGTAGGGTGTTGGATGTTGAATATAAAGGAAATCAAATGAATAACATTGATTAATTAATGCCAAATAGATAATTCTAAATATGAAGTACTTATATTGATTTTTTTTTAATTTTTAAATCTTTTTATTACGAAAATTTAAGCGAAAACATTAAAAATTTTAATATATGTGACAAGTGTTATGTGCATAAGAAATGAAATATATTTAAATGTTATTATAAAAGTGGTATGCTAATAAAAATGCTAACAAAAAAATATATTTCATTATTTTCAATACAGCAAAAGTCTATTTTAGCCCTTGATTTTTAAAAAAAAAAAAAAAATTCTGCAATTAGAGTCAAAACTTTCATTTTGATAAATATTCCCAATAAATGGCTCTTTTCTGAATTTTTGTATAATCATTGTGAAATTTTCAATGTTATTACGCTGAAATAGATACTGACAGCAGATTTATAAAAATACATTTTCCATATCTTCAGTTTAAAAATATTTTCAATATTTTCAGTCTAAATTTTAGATTTTTTATCTTATAGATACAAATTGGAAATATCTGTAACGTTATCAGCCATTTTCTGAATTAAAATCAATGTATTGTAAATGAAGAAAAAAATAGAGGAATAAAACATTTCAGTTATTTTAGTAGATCATATCACTGATTGCCCGATCCGCTCGAATGAACATAGGTAATACTGAATGACTGGACCACTGCAACAACAACATTGGCGAAAACTGTTGTTTAGCCCTAAGGGCCATCACCGGCCACGGCACAACCTTTCCGGAAAGAAAACGTGTTGTCCTGGATGAGAGATCCCCCCCCCCGCTTATTATGTCCCTCCAGGGTGGTGAGATCCAAACACCATGCAGGTAGCTTCTCATCGTCTTCCGAGGTGTCTCCCCCCCGAGGGGGATCAAGTTGTGTTAGTAAAAGAAAATCTAAAATTCTGGGAATAATGGTATTCATGTTAGATTTCTCTCAAATATTCCCATAAGTTGTTAGGAGACTTCATTTTACAATTACATACCTGATTGATACTAGTTAGGTTCTGGCAATCTTAACCATCTTGTAAACGTACTAATATTATTATGATGGTACAAATTTTTAAGATTATTTTTTCTCCAAATCACAAGGATTGAGTTAATGCTTAGCTTTTCTTCTCTCAGATCCAGCTTTAACTTTATAAATATTTGTGCTATTGTTTCTTATCTTTAAAATTCTTTCACATAAAATACATTTCTTATTTCTGTTATAATATAAAAATGTCACCCTGAGTTTTCAATTTATATTTCAATAAGAAAATGCATCAGTAAATTATGATGAGTGGTTTTCATATTTATAAGGGCTTTCAGTTCAAGGCTATGATCTCTAAATTTTTGATTCGATCCAAAATTTATTTTTTTTAATCTTATTATTTTATAAAATCCTCCCAGGTACATTTAAAAAAAATTTTTTTTTTTTGGCAATGCTAAAAAAATCGGATTTTTTTATTTTAAATTTATTAACAATTTTTAGAAAAAATACTAAACTAAGGATTATATTTTAATAATATCTAATAAAAACCATAATTTATCAAAATACTCCATTTTTTTATACTGAAAAATTTAAAGTTGTAATTTTATGCATGGGCAAAAATAGAAAGAAGTTCTTTTATCATATCGAAAATATTTCACACATTTTATGCTTCATGTTAGCGATTATGAAAAAAAAAATCAATTACTTACTTTATATCGAATAATTTTACATATCAAATAAATTATTTTCCACACAAAGCAATTCCCCTTTTTATTCTTACGATTTTTATGCGAGAACTTCTTTTGATGCAAATAGAAATCTCGTGTGTCACAAACAACTTTGATATTGAAATAAATTTATAGACATCATTTCCAAGAACGTAATATTTCATATATCCGCATGAAAACATATCTTCAAAAGAATTTTTTAAAAATGTTTATGATATCTATAGAGAAATCGTCTTTAGACTTTTCATAAAATGTTTTGCTAAATTCAGCTGTGCTCTATGATAAGAGGCACATTATTTTATTAGAAAAGATAACTTGCAACTGAAGTTATCTATCCGTGCAAATTTATATACTGGTTTAGAAAGCCAACATAAGAAAAATCCGAAAGCTCCCTTAAATCATCACTTTTTCCGCCTTTTAAGAATTTGTGTTCTTTGATATTTCCGTGTATGTTTCGTAACGTGCTATTCTATATATCATATCAAAGAATGTTTACGCTGAAAATGATTTACAAGCATATATATATATATATATATATATATATATATATATATATATATA
>JAOUZG010020767.1:1492487-1521840 GCA_026289955.1 Argiope argentata | reverse complement strand
CATGAATTTTTTTTCTTATTTATTTTATGGAAATGAAACTTGAATAAGTTCTTGAAGTTTTTAGAATACTTTGCTTTGATCGCAACATTAAAGTTTTGTTAAATTAAAAAAATTGTTTTAGTAAATTGTTTAAAAATTGTTGTAATAATTGTTGTTGTAATAATTTTTTTAAAAAATTGTTGTAATAAATTGTTTTAAAAATTGTTGTAATAAATTGTTTAAAATTTTAAAAAAATTATAGAAAATTTATGTAATAATAAATTATAAACATTATTTTCTTTTTGAGTTCTTTAATTTGAAATATGTTTATAGATATTTATTATGTTTGAATGAAAAATCAATGATAATCATATAAAAGGGGGAGAATAAAATAAATAAAGGGTATTGAGATGATTTGATATATTGCATATACCCATTAAATCTTTGGAGAAAATCTTAACAATTATTCAAGAAATATTGAAACTTTTTTTTAACTTTTAAGCTTCGTAAGTAATAATTTTTATGCTTTTCGCTTCAAAAATTTTAATTATTATTAAAGTTTTAAACATTTTCACCATTTAAAGGATGTTTAAGGCTTAATCATTTTAACAAGTGGCAACCTTGCAGTGTTGACAACCTTTAATAGTCCTTTTCTCGCTGTCTTAAAACTGACAATTTTATCTCTATTTTAAGAAAAATCCAAAGTATATTTATAAGTAATAAGAAAAGATTCATGTTTTTCAAAAATTATTTTAAAGAGTTTAATACAAAACGGATTTTGTTTGTCGTCATTTCGACGATTTTATGGTGTACTCTTCTGAAAAAAAAGAAGATATGAAAAGTATCAATGCTAAATTAGATATTTTACAAAAGAAAATTGAATTTTCCCAAATTTGTTTATATCTAAACAAAAATTATCTTCTTGTATTATGAAACTCAAATAGTAAAATAAAAAAAGAATTCACAAACAATGAAATAAAACAATTGAAATTCTTGCTAATAAGAAAACACAAAGTTTTCAAGTTCAGTAAATATTTACAGTGAATATACGGATTCGTTAATAAATATTCTTTGATTAATCAATTTTATTTATCAATCTATTCTATTTTCATTAAAATTAGTAGATATGTATTAAATCAACTATCGGGGAAAAAATATGAGACTTAATTAGATTGATGAATGCTAAAATGCATTCAAGAAATTTAAATAAACATCAATAACGAAAAAAATACGATTAAAATTTTTTAATCGTATTTTTAGTGCTTCATAAACCAATTTAAAATTGTTTTTATAAGAACCTGATTCTTGCAATGTTTTATATTCAATAGCCAATCATTCTTGAAATTTAAAAGATTATGAAAAAAATCATCCAATTAAGAATTAGAATGTCTTTCCATAGTTGATTATTTCGATACAATATACTAGTACCTTCACACTCTTAAATTTTTCATTCATGCTGATCATACGGTGCAACGATTGGTTCAAAAATATAAAAAATGTAAGAATATTGTTATTTTACTGGGTCCTAAAATTAAGTGTGTTTATCTATGAAATTAAATATCAAAAGTTCTCGATAAATATTTAACAGGATAGGTTGTATAGATATCCAATTTCTCATAATTTTAACATCCAGCTTATTTACGTGATAATTATAAATTTATAACTTAACTAGTGCCTATAAACTATACAGACCAAATCAGTGCCTATAAACTATACAGACCAAAGAACCATGAAATTAAGAATGCCATAAGAATAAAAAAGAATATATACAGACAAAAACAATGCTTGTAAATGCAAAATAAATAAATAAATAAATTTTTAAAACAAAGTAATGCAAGCTATAAAATTCTCCTGATTGAAATAAAATGTACTCTAAGTGATTTTTAATGAAAATTTTTATGAATCCTAATACTAAATATATCGATTTTCATTTTACTGACCAACGTGAAATTTTTAAAATTATGTTCTAAAGTAAATTACAACACTGATAAAACAAAGTCTTTATCAAAATACCTCTTTCAAATTGTACATATTTCAAAATTACAAAACTTTTATTCTCTTAAAAAATTCTATATTAAGACATAAATAATCGACGGATTTATGGAAAATAAAAGATTTTCAAATTTGGCATTCCGATTTTTCTTACATTTTGACAATCGCCCCATGTGAAATCATTTTCCCATGGAAAGATGATTTCTTTCTCGATCCTGTTTGCTTCAATCCACAGAAAAGTGATGAATGATGATATTACTATTAGATGCATCATTGTTGCAATAATCTGATTTGTCGCATGCTTTGTTTCTATTTGATAATGTATAAACAATAAATAACGCTAATATCCTTTTTAGTCCAGACTTCTTGACAAGTGGTGATGATTAAACTTTCTAGATATCATTACCATCAGTGTCAAATAAAAAAAATGTTATTAGCACCAAGCATTTCTATCAAAAGCTATTTTCTTTTTTAGACATTTTTTATCCCTTTTTTACACACAGTTTATTTTACAATAATATATTTTTCATTTATTACTTTTTGCATCTTATTCGTTTACAGATGCACCATATTGCTTTAAAAAATTATTAATTTAATAATTTTCTTCAATACATTTTATTTTAACGACTTTCTTCGTTTTTTTAAAATAGAATTCGCTGAAAATCAATAATTGAATGCGTTCATAACCAAACATATGTTTTGTAAAATAATAACTGCTTACATCTAACAAATACATTAATTAAATCAAAATATCTTAGGATGACTTTTTTTTACTTCTTTACTATTTAATCTTATTATATCATCATCAGCATTTAATTCTTTTATTATATTTTTGTTTATTTAGTATTTATTTAAAGCAGGTATGGGCAAACTTTTCAGTATGAGGGAATCAAAATATGAAGAAAGGATCATTTCGGAGACCAAAACAGCATATGAATGTTAAAACGTTATAAACATAAAAACACGTTGTTTTTTTTTAGCAATGCGGGGTTTTTTGGTTGCAGTTACAATTATTACTTTACACATTTTACTCGTGCACACATTATGCAATAAATAAATGAAACATAAACATTATATGTTTAAAATACTTTACCTCAAAAAGAAAAAGAAATTCTGCTAAAAAGGTGGCAAATTGGAAATAGAATAACAGAGAACTTTTCGGTAATTATGCATAGAACACAATTTAAATTTTAAGAAAAAAATTAATAATCAAAATTAGAGAGATGACTGAAAGTGAATATTTGAAGTTATTGATTTTATATTGGGCTTAAGTTTGGTTGTGGCAATACGCAGAACGAAACAAGAAATAGAAGGGTTCTCTCATCTGCTATTATATTTCTTACTTTTGATTTGTTTAAATTCATTAGTGAGAAAGTTTGCTCTCAAATGTAAGTGCTGCCAAAGAAAGTTGCACATGATGCTGCATTTTGCTTTAAGCACAAAAATTCCTCGGGTAAGTCTTAATAAAGTTATAATATCGGTTTTTCTTTAAACTAACTTTTCAAAAAAATCAGAATTCTGTAAATCAATTAAAGCTAAATGCATACTCTCATCCACTATATTTGCAACAGAAAATGGAGAAAAAATTAATCCATTTTTGTTAGGCACTTTTCAAAATATGAAAACTGATCATCAAATCCATTATGCAAAATTTGAATTTCATCCTCATGTTTGAAAATTTTTCACTTCCGCGAACTTCTATGTGAAAACTCATACTCACAGGTAGCTATGAAGGAGATAAGCTGAAAAGCCTAGAAAATTTTAAAAAAAAACTTAGTGAACAACTGTAAATTATTTATTCTGATGTAGAATCGTTTTCGTATCTGATTTTTCCCCATATTTATTTGAAAAAGTCGAATTTCATTTTAAATTAATCTTATTTTATTAACAACATTTGCGGGCCAACTTCAAGGGCTACGCGGTCCAATTTTGGCCCGCCGGCCATAGTTTGTTAATCCCTGATTTAAAATCATAACCACTAACTAATAAAGATTTAAAAATTTTGTTGTTGTTGTTTCTAATCGCACTTGTCATAGTCAAACTCGCTGACTCAAGCAGCAAATTTAAACCGAGAGTGCTTCTCTTGTTTTCAAGTAGCGCCAAATATGGTCAAGAGTACGTCTTAGTTACTCATGCATCACACTCGGGAATATTCATTCATCCCACATACAGAAGAGATGAAGAATAACCATGTCCGAAGGAGGAATCGAACCCCGGATGTTCAGATCACGCGGAAGACGAGCTACGGCTGTATCAAGAAGTCGGCTTTTAAAATTTTAAAAATGTTAGTAATCTTTTCCATCTTCGCAAAAGCATATGCCAGAAAATATTCTGCAGTTATGCAAGGCTTTTGGAAGGAAAGTGGGAGAATAGTAACAAATTTAATTTATTTTCGTTCTTGAAATTAAATGTTGGACTCTCTTTTTCTTTCAGGTCCTTCTCAAAGTCTTTGCGACATTAACTAACCGAAGTAGAGCTGCAACATTAGATGAAAAGTATTTGCTTAGATAAATTTTGGGTAATCTCCATTAGAAGTCGCATAAGCTGTAAGTAAGTATCATAAATCCATATTTTTACTGCTGTTCAACATGCATTGAGGTCCTGCTACTACTCGAATATTGTTTTAATAAAGATTTTTCAAAAGCCTTTAAATATTTAATCAAAATAAACAAATAAAAGAGCTCTTCGTGATCTCATTTTATATAATATGTTTTTTTACAAAGACATAAATATTTATATAGAACTACTTAAATGTAATAGAATTGTCCTGCTACATTAGTCTTATTTAAGGAAGGAAAGATTTACAAAGATTATTAATAGATGATAAGTCCATGATTTCCAACTTTGGCGACTATTTGGAAATTTGATTACAATTCTCCTTACTTTACAAAGAAAAGGAAAGAATTTGAAAAATGCTTGAATTACGACTGCATTTCTATTTATAACTGATATCGCGATGAAATTTCTCCTAAAGGATCCATGAGACGTATTGCATTATCTGATATCTATATAAATCCATAGACTTAAATGCAACAGTTCTCTGGATTTTATTACTAAATTAGCTTGAAACTATTTGATGAGAAATTTATGCTTTTTTATTAATGTTATATTGTTTGCTTGCACTGTTTATTATTATTACAAAAGTTTATGTTTTATTGCCTTTGCTTTGCCTTTTTGGTGTATTTGTAAGATAAAGTATTGCTTTTTTTAAAATTGTCTAATTTGTTATCTGAATCACCGTGTCACATGTTTACCGTGAAGCCAAACTACTTTCATCATATTTATGTCAGAAATAGATTTGTAGTATATGGTAAAGAATATATCTCAACTGAAGATGGGTGCCAATCTGGCTGCTATGTCAAACGATTTTTTTAAATGTTTATGGAAGTTGAATACAAAGAAATGGTATTTGGTTAAAATGGCATGTAAAACATGAACTGGAAAGAAAAAGAGATTAACTGAAAATGAATAAAGGAATTAAATACCATATATATTTATTATAGAAAACTCACATAATTGGAAGATAAAGTCTGAAGAAGTAAAGAAAGGTGTTCAAAGAAATATAAACTACAGTGAGAATGTATTTATTGAACTCGAAAAGACGCCAAATTATTTCCAACAAATTTAGAACTCATTTAATCCAGATTAACTATCAAACTTTTTGAATTTGATGGACATGCATCAGGCCTGTTCTCAAAACTTAATTTGATGCTGTGAGCTCTGAATAGAATGGAAAGACTCCGTGAAAACCTGTCCACTTGCGACCTCTCACCGGGGAACACGGAAAAAGATTACTAGAAGATAATTGATGGACGTAATGATTGTCCGAAAAGCTTTTGAAACCCTATTTCTGGGGGAAAGGTTAATTCTAGGCTTCTTTCTAAGAACAAAACAAGAAGACAAAGCAGAATCTTGATACATTAACTATAAATATTGAAAAACTATTCTATTCTAAGTACTTTCTGGGAATTCCGGAAATTTTTTCATCATATGTATGTATCAAGTTTGTTGAATATTGAAACTCCTTTACTATGCTGAAAAAATCAGTTCAATAATTTCTTTTTCGTACAATATTTTTTGCTATAGATACTACTTATTTTTATCTAAATGAATATGATCTAAATTAACTTATGAATATTTACCATTCATGAATAAAAACAGATTTATCTTTCTATCCTAAAATTTAAATGCAAAAGAATCCCCCAAGGTAAATTTAAAAAGGTTTGAATTACAGAATATACTTAATAAAAAAATTATGAATAAAAATACCTTAACAATGCTATTAAAAGTTTCTGATGCAACGATTTCATCGAACTTAACTGGAAACAGATTTGCATTCTACCATTATTTAAAATAAACTAAGTATTGTTAAAGAATTTTTTTTAATAAATTATTCATTCATATTTGAGTAATTCAGTCGTTTATTTACTAAATTTTAATTATTTACATTAAAAAGTTATTCATTCATTAAATTTATTTTCAAATGTGTGAATTTTTTCAAAGTTTTTTGATTAATTGATTTCTTTAGTTTAATTTTTGACGGCCTATTCACGGATTGTACTTTTTAATTCGAAGAGTTTTTAATGGTTTTAAGCTTGAAACTAGTGTTTACTTGTTTTAGATATAAAACATTTTTTTATATATAAATATAATAAAGAAGTCCCATTTTTTCCCTCTTTTGTTAATCAGTAACAGATGCCTCTATAGAATGATTCTGCTGAAAGCATGAGATATGTCAATTTTATAAAAAAGATCACCTCTTTTTACTAAATTTCATATTTGATCTCCTTATCTTTATTGACGCTTTATTTTAACATAAAAATGGTTTGATAATAATGATACTTTTATAGATGCACTGTTTCTTCAAAAACATATCCTCTTCAAAATACATTAAAATTTGTTCTTTTTATATAAAAAAAACGTGTCATGTTCTCAAGCTTCGTAAAATCATGTCATATCGTTCTTTTATTGCTTAGTAATGTCGAAAAAGCAGACAATAGATTATATTTGAAAAGAAATAATCCTTCACCCGATCATAAATGAAGACGAGAGAAAAATATATATCAACGTTAAAGTAAAGGATATTTAAATTCTCATTTACTTTATAATCATAAAAAGCACATTAAAAGATTTTCATTCGAAAAAGAAAGGCTTATCATTTTATAATAGATAAGGATTAAACTACTAAATGATTAATTAATTAAAACTTTGTTGATCCCCAAAAGACATCTTTCCTGACGATGTAATGATTATTTTTTTCCTTAAGGAAAAAATGCAAATTCTATTACATATTGGATAGTAATTTCTAAAATTTGTTCTTAAGATAAGCAAGATAAAATAAAACTACATAATAAATATCAAAAAGAAATAGTGTTATGTGTGAGAATATTAATAGAATTAAAAGTGACGTAATAGAAGTATTTTATAAAGTTCTGATTAATGTCTTAATGTTAGAAAAATTAATTCTGATTCATTCAAATATTTCTAATGTTGGTGATATAAGTGCGAGTCAAATGAAAGTGAGTCAATGCGAATATATGACAAACAGAGTACTTTATTTAAAAGTAGTCTCCATGCTCATTGAGACATTTGTCCCATTGACAAACGAGTCGCGTGATTCCCATCTCATAAAACTCCTTGGACAGCTGATTCAAATAGTTTGTAATTGACTCCTTCAAGGTGGCATCCGATACGCATCTGGTAACCTCGAGATGCTTTTTCAGTTTCCTGAAATTATGAAAGTTGCATGGTGACAAATCTGGTCTGTATGAAGGACGTTGCAACGTTTTCCAATCGAACTTTGCCTATTTTGTCTTAACTTCAAGAAAGGGGAAGTGCATCGTCGTGTAACATGATCCCATCTGACTTTCTCTGAACCGTTCGCTCCAACGTTTCATAGTGGTCAACGAGATCACCTTAGACGGCAGTCATACGGCGACTAATTTCTTGTAGGGAAACACTTTCAGTTGTCAAAAAACTGGCCAAAACCACGCTGTTCCTTTTTTGGAGAGTTCATTATGTCACACTACTGTCTTTCACCCAGAGTATGAGGGCCTAAAAGAACTTTAACCTCACACTTTCGTAAATGAGGGATGTCTCTGTGCTACGGATGCGTCACAGATGAGGTACCAAATATTCTACAGCAAGGGAGCTGGTTCACTTTCATTTGACTCTCCTTCGTATATTTTACCATTAGAGTGCCAATATAATAAAAGTAATAAATTTTTTAAAGAAAAAATTTTTCTTCTAAGCTTTCCGTCACTATAAATCTTAATAAAAACTGACAGCTAAATACTTTTTTAAATAAATTTTTTAAAATAAATATTTTTATAAAAAATACATTTAGAAATATAATAAAACTAGCAAATTTAAATTTTTAAAGCTTCTGCAATAGAAACAACTGTTTGGAAATGTCATAATTTAACTGTTTGTTTCCTTTCCATTATTTATGGCTTAAAATGTTTTATTTGGATAGTAATTAGATAAATATATATCTGAGATAACATAAACATTACTTATGCGAAATTTATAACAGTTTTTATGTGTTTTTTTTTCTTTTAATATTTTTTTTCTTTCAGTGATTCTTCTATTTCAAAACTGAGTATCTTTCAGGATCATTATTATTATTTTTTCATTTATGTACTGGTTGAAAAAATATGAAAGATGTAAATTCAAAAAAGTTCAAGATTTCCCATTATTTCACAGACAATATTTCCCACTTTTTGTAAATTTATTTTGTTAAAAAAAATAAACTAAACTCAATACTATATATATGATGGCAAAAAATCCTGGATGGATTGCAATTATAGTGGTTTAAATCACTTTTTCAAATAAAAAAATGTTTTAGTCAAATATTGCAAATTTTACAAGAAATTCAGGATGATTAAAATATTCTCATTCAGTTTGGATCTAAGTGGTTCCCCTAAAATGATAACATTAGAACAGTTTTGCTAAAGAATATGTTTCGACTCTTCTAACACGTTCAGTTAACAAAGTAAAGGTGACATGACTTTGCGATATATACTAGCATGTATAATCTAAAAATGAATAATTGCAAGTTTCTTCAGAAATATATAGTAAATACATCAAGAGTTATAAATTAGACATTATTTTTAAATACCCATTTCATATCCAATTTGATAATATGTGCTCGTACGCTACCATTAAACATTGGAAATAGTTAATGTCCACACTACTTAGTTAGCCTGAAGATTAATTGATTTGTTTTTTAAAAATATGGATTCTTTTACAAAACGAATTTTTCTCATACTATCTATTCAATGTGTGCATTAAAATATTTCAAATTATTCAAGAGCAAACTTTTTTTTAATTCCTATTAGTTCAAGAGTTCACTCTCTCACTATCAGTTCACACTCTCCCTATATCTATTTATATATCTTGTTCAATTTTTCAATGTGGTGAATAAAATGCTTTTTATCCATACAATCACATTTAAATACATTTTTTAAAACTTTTAGGGCATGACACTAGATGTTAATACAATTTTTTCAAATATTAATTCATTCATTAAATTAAATTAATCTTTAATACTTTAAATAGACATTTAGCAGTTTGTAATGAAAATTGAATTCATCAGGATCAATCAGTAAAAGGCGAAGATTTCTGTACTTTTCGCGAGGAAATCAATCATTTTTAATAAAGTATTTATATCAATTATAATAATTTAATAAAAAACAACTAAAGTAAACTTTTTCTTTGTTGGCCTAAGTAAAAATAGACTTAAAAATTTTATATTATATTACTTTCCCTTCTCGTTAAAAGGGTCGAAGAATTAATTCAACACACCAAACGAAAATAAATAAGTTTGATAATTTATAACATTTAATTTGAATTTTATTTCAGTAATTCAGAAAGAAATTTCAAAAAGCCTTATTTGTAAGTTATCAAAATTGCTTTTCAGTATTTCCAATAAATTCCGAATGTTTAATTTATTTCAATTACTGCAGCAACATCATAATTCAATTATTGCTACATAAATCATGTATTCATTTTTTTAAGGAAATATATTAAGTACGCGGTCCATTCAATTTAGAAAACTGCTCTTAGTGGTTTCTAACTACTCTATCGTTTTGAAACTGCATCGTAATAAATTTACGGTGCTTTAAAGCACGACTTCGTAATAAATATCTCTCGTGTATTTAGGTATATTGAGATTTATTGGCGTACTTCCGAACATATCAGCTTTTAGGTTGAATACAATGCATATGAAAAATAGTGTAGTTCTATTATAAAATGCTGAGCATTAGTTTCGAAATCACTATTTTAAAAAAGGGGAATTTATTTCATTTAAAAAGTCAAGATATAAAGCAATAATAAAAATATGTTGTAGTTTCTTTCAGAAAACTAAAATGTAAATTTTTAATGGCTAACGGTACTATCTTTTAAATTTTTTTTACTTATTTTTAAAATAATAATTTAATTTTTGGATTTTGATCAGATTTTGAATTTTCTGTAACAATATTCATTCTGTAACAATATTCATAGTAGAAAGAATTCTACTATGAATATTGTTACAGAATAGTAGAACAATTCTGTAACAATAGTAGAACAATTCTGTAATTCATAGTAGAACAATTCTGTAACAATATTCATAGTAGAAAGAATAAAAAATATACTCAGTAGAAAGTATGCTTAATTTTAAATTATAATTATATTCTAGTAGTTAATATATTAATTAATTAATAAAATAAAAAAGTTAAAATTACACAATATTTTAAAATTAATATTTATTTTAAATATACAACGTAATATATAAGAAATGAAATGTAAAAAACGAGAAAGAGTGCATTTTGGTATATCACTTTAATATTATGTATTTAATTCAAAGTTCGTATTTCCAGAGTTCGCCTATCATACTAATTTTCTTTGATATACCTTTCTGTTTCATTAAACCGAAAAGTTGAGAATCTGTTAGAATTGGAGCTTGTTTACCTCAATTATTTATATGATAGTTTATTTCTGGAATTGAAAGATAAGCCAAAGAAAAAACAATGCAACTATCTAGGGATCGAGTTTCAAAATGGGATTAACATAAATTAGTATCACTAAAAGAAAATGTGCCCTCCAACTTTCAATTTTTAGCTTAATGCGCATTTTCGATGCCTTCAAGCCTTAATGTTAAAAACAATTATTTTATTAAATGAAATGTGCGATTTTTATTTCAAATTCGTAAATATATTTAGATATTCTCAAGATGGTAATAATATGTTTTTTTCTAAAGTCCTCTTCAAGTTCTACGATATAATGTATAAAATTATTTTATTTTCTGTAAGTTAATAATCAAAATAATGTTACATGATATTATTGAATTTAAATTATATTATTTGAATGTAACAATCCCATTGAATAATTAGCCAATGCTGCGTGATTAAAAAAATAGAAGATATTCTTTCCTACAAACTATCAATAATTTTTTAAAAACTTTATAAAATTTAATAGGATTTCTGAAATATCATTAAACGAATTAGATTATCTTAAATGATAATTTAAAAAAAAGGGGGAAATTATTAAGAGCATAAAAACAATATTTAACAACAACATTTAATAAACAACAAATATTTACTATAAAAAGGAAACAGTATTTTCTACAATAGTAAATTTTAATAATATAATAGGGTTTTTAATTAATACACAATTATGCATTTCCTTCATTAAGTAGAAATTTTCATTAAAATATTTCTTTCGTATACCTCATAATGTTTTTTAAAGCTAGAAAGGTCGTTTTTGTCAAACTGTTTATAACATTCCACCATCATCTATATAGATTATATTCATAAATTCAACACTACCTAAATGTCGGGATTAGTTCTCCTCCTTAACCCAAAATGGCAACGCATTCCCGTTGTCTTAAACATTTTTCTGAAAATACTTCTTGTTTTCTTGGAGTCAAGAAGAGTAGACGTTCATGCGGAGTGTGAGTGACCAGGAGCTCGCGATTAAAGGCAGAGCAAATTTCGTGGAACACAGCGAATTTTTTGTGAAATTAGTAATAAAATAAAGAAAATAATTTGATTGTTTTTAAGAAATATTCGTAACCGTGATATAGAATTCCTTATAAGAAATTTATTAAAAGGATGAGGGGCCTGATGTGAATAAATGGATGACCAGTGAAGAAAACTGTTTCCTGATTTCTCTTGCTCAGAATCCTCTTTTTTTAAAAAATGCAAAATGTTTATGTGCTTCTCACTAACAGTGCAGAAAAACTTCGTTCGGTAAATGTCTCCTATATTTGACATTAAATAGGCAAAATAAAAATAAAAGGAAGGGAAACGCAACACTCTATATTTTTAGCAGTATTTTATTGATCATATTTTGTATATAAAACAAAAGTCTCATAATACGCACTTTTATAATACACAGACAGTCCTATGATAAATAGTCTATAGATTTTCTCTATGCATGTTGTATTTTACCGGTAATACACTATGTCAAATATAAGTTTCCACAGGGCCTGTGGCTCTGGGTTGACATCCATAGAGGTCTGCAGAAGGAACAAAAAGTTTCAGAATGCAAAACAGAAAGGCGCGGCTAGTCCAGCTGCGATAGCCACGAGTACACAAATGGAGGAAAATCCAATCTCATTTTCCAAGAATGAAATCTGGTCAGTTCTTTTTATCTGAAAGGAAAAAAAGACTGCATTTTAACAGACTGCATTTCACTCTATTTTTAACATTTTTGGCAAGATATTCAACAACATTTTTTATCTTACAAGTATTTTATATCATAATTATTAGCAAATTGATTGTTTAGAGAAAGTATGAGTTGTGTTAGCAAAATATAAAGAATATGAAGGATGGATATTATAATATAAAAATTCCCAAACTGTGGGAAACGACGAGATCTAGAATGTATTTGTGTACTTTCCCAATTTAGAAAAATTTGATATGAGTTTAAAATTATAATTAAGTTAAAAATTATAAATATATTTTTCAAAAATTATATTAATGATAAATATTTTTCTTTTCGCAAAAATATCTTTTTGACCCATGAAACCTTTTTTAGTAGAATATGTTCTGAAAGCTTTTTGAAAAATTTAATACACTGAATGTGAAGTGACTCGTCATTGGTTCGGTTTCCAAAAAGCGTTTCACAATGTTTAGACATTTGGTAGACCCCCCCTTCTCCTTCCAGCCTCAGTAATAATGCATTTGAAGGTACTTGATAAATATGAATAAAATTTAAATTTATAAACCTTTAATCTGTTATCTGATAAACAAAACTCTATTTTTAAAATGGAAATTACTTACTATTCTAAATAACTATTTATGGAACTACTTTTGAAATTCCCTCTATATATGACCTAAGGGCAGTTACTTAATTAAGAAATCAATCATGGTATGATTCCTCCTAGCCCCCCTGTTTTTGTCAATTTCAGGTATCACTAAGGACAGGCGCCTCTGGCAAACAATTCTTTCACTTACATTAATGTATTTAGATTATTTGTCCCCACACACTTTGAGTTTCACAATATAATTCAAAATAATATAGACTTTTTATCAAAATAACTTCTATAGGTAATATGGATTACTCTTAAAAGTTTCGCTTTATTAGTCAATAAAATGTAGAAAATTATGATAGTAGAACGTCTAATAAATTTAAAATGCGTTTACTGAGGTCTATGAAGACGCTTTCAAAAAAGAACAAAATGAGTAGAGTTAAAGGCATAAAAAAATGAATGAATTTTATGTCATGTGTTAAGCAATAAGCGCATTATTCCATGTGAATTTTGAGATTTTTTTTTTGTTCCTCTTGCAATAGGTGGAAAAATATTATGTTTTATAGCATACTGTGTATAATGCGCAAAAAATACAGCGCAGTAGAATAACTCCTTCTTTGGTCAAACAAAAATTGTAACCATATCGAAAACTGGAGAGCAAACAAAATATTTGCAACAAACTTAGAACGAATAAACGCATAAACGATTTTTGTCAATCGTTAGGAAGACTTCAAATAATAGAAAATCAAAAGCAACTAATAAAAGAAGAATACTAACACACAACTGAACAATAATTGGTAAAAAAGAAATGAATGAAATTTTTTAAACGAATGAACGCATTAACGAATTTTTGTCAATCATTAGGAAGATATTCAAACTAATAGAAAACCAAAAGCAGCTCATAGAAGAAGAATACTTATACACAACTAAACAATAAATAATAATAATAATAATAATGAACGAAAATTTTGTAACGAATGAACGAATTTATTTCAATTGTATGGAAAATATTCAAACTAGTAGAAAATCAAAACCGACCAATAAAAGAAGAAGAATACAGAACTGAACAATACTTAAGGAAAAAAAAGATGAAATATCCGTGACTGCAATTATTAAAAGATAAGTAATTAACACATTTCAACGCAAAACATTTCTCAGTCATTTATGTTCCAAATTCATTTATATGAATGCCTTTAACTCGCATGGAATTCCACCCAACACACGACGTAGACAAGATTCGTCATCTCCGTCAGAACCCGATTCACGCACGTTTGCCTGTAACCGTAAGCTCCACGTGACCTTAATTCCCACGGGCCGAGAACGAAAGGGAGGGAAAGGAGGGGGGGGGGGTACCAAAAACAAATTAAATTTCGAGCCCACGTGGAAAAGTCAGGAATCCAAAATAATGAAATTACACGCGAGCGGAAAGCTGGAACAATTCTCAAGGAGCTATTAAACACGTGTTTGTCATCTTTTCAATTTGGATCTTTGAACCCGATGCATTTAATCGGGGTCTGTTCTGACGGACGAATAATTGGATTTCATTCCACTCGACTCAACTCGGCATTTTATCGATATCATGAACGGTGTTCTAATATTTTATTAGATGGTTCCAGAACGTTTTCCGTTCGAAAGAAAAAAAGGGTGTGGAAGGGGTAAAAGTGGTAGCGGGACTTTTTTTTTCTCCAATTTTCATTTTGGAAGCGAGTGAGACCTGGTTGTTCGGCTAGTATATTTTTTCCTCCCATTTCATGTACGTTTAGGATTCCATTTTTCTCCCCCTCTCCCTCTTTTTCAGTTTGTGTGTGTGTGTTGTATTTCTTTTTGATTCGAATAAAAGTCATCAACTAGAAATGCAGCGACTCTTTTGTTATTTATAAGTTTGTTTATTGTTCAGTATTTTTATTTGTGCGGCAATCGAATTCCTGGGAAAAATTACTTCGGGTCTCATAACACGGGAAACCAATGAAAAGGAACATTTCGAAACACATATTGAATTCTAAAGTTTAGGGGTTTTTGTTTTCGTTCCGCGTTCTTTTTTTTTATTTAAAGGGGGGGGGATAAATAATAAAAATCAATTTTGTTATGCGGCGTTTTACCGAATGAGAAAAAAAAAATATTACAACATTCGTTGCATTTTAAAAAATGCAGTAAATTTTAAGAAATATAACTAATATATGAATATAATAATTATAAGCAACCTAATTATATTCTGAAAACCGCATTAAAATATAATACAATATGTTACAATGAAAAATTTACCAACTGTAATTCTAAATATGTAATGAGACACTCATCAAAATCTTTTAAATTTACTGTAACGAGAAACATAAACTTAAATTAAGAGGCCTTTCCTTAAATAGGATTTAATCATACACGTCAGAAATTTTCATCATTGAATTAAGGGTTTCCTTCAGCATCAACCAAATAATTTGCTATATTTTGGCACATTAAAAAAAAAGCCAAAAGTAGTTTTCACAAATAGATAAATTCAATATATTGCTAAAAGGGAATAAATATTGAGTTAATGAATTCGTGTTGTTTTAAAAAATAATCTTAGTTTTTATTTTAACTTGGTTTTGGTTTTTATTACTTGGGTTTATATTGCATTCGGATATATTGAATGACACAATTCTTTTCTAAATAGATATGACAATTAAAAATGCTGTAACTAATTGATTTATTTTCCATTGAAATTTATTTTTTAGATGTTTACCATATATATATATATATATATATATATATATATAAATATATATATATATATATATATATACATATAAGATTTTGAACTAAAACTGCATTTGCACATATAATTACTGTAAAGAATCGTTGCAGAAAAATTCATTAGTTACAGTATTCTTATAATATATCATCGATTTATATTAATACTATATAAATAGCTTGAATTGAGATTTATAACTTTGAAAACAAAATGATACTTTGAGGAATTTCTTAGATGAACACAAGATGGATGGAAGGAAAAAAATGCCAAAATAAAGAAAGAAACGACAAACCATCCAGATATCTCCAGACAGAATTCCATCGGTGTCAAATCTCAAACAATTATATTCAATTTTAGGTGAAGAAACAACTAAATGGACGGACAAAAAAATGGTGACTATAGGTTGAACTTAAGGGAAATGAAATTACAAAATGAAAAGGAAAGAATTGATAAATTACATTTTGTACATCTGTGTGATATGTATAAACGTATAAACAAAAATTGTTGAGTCAAAAATCTGTAGCGTCCGTTTGGTTCCTACGTTTTTATTTCCTTCGTGAGTATTGCGATTGTGAGGGACTTCTGAGCATTTATGAATGAATAATTTAATTAATTTTAACAATTCACCTGTAAGCAGTATTGAAATGAAAATATTCCAAAACTAAATTAAAATCTTAAAACGATCTTACAATATAAAACGAAAAAGCTGCTGCCTTTCCTTGCAAAAACAGGATTTTGATAATATTTCAAGAAAAATAGAATTTGAATTTTGAAAGAAGAAAGAAATTCGAAGCTTTGTACATTAATTTCAAGGAATAAAAAACAAATTATAGTCCTCCTTTCTAATGGCAAAATAAAGTTATATTCAAAGATGGATTTGTAAAATGTAATCAGTTATACCAATAATTTTATAACGCAAAGTTATCATAGCTTTTTCTCATCATAATAAAATCAAATAATTATTCAAGATTGAAGTAAGAATAATTGTAGGATTTATCCAAATCAACTTAATGATTGTGATAAAAAGTATCAATTTTCTATCTATTATCACTTTTCTATCAAGTATCAATTTTCTAACAACAACAAATGCAATCTTGTTTTAAGATTAAAAATTAAATTGCTTTGGAGTATTCAGATAAAAATATTCATCAACTTTAACAGAAAATTGGAATGACTTTGTACCCAAATTTTTCATTTGAATAACCCTTCCATTTGAAATAAAAGAATGAGCGAGAGATCCTGATAACCATTCATCAGATCAATATTAAGCAAAATCATCATCTCTTCTTGTCTCAAATCCCGAGGAAATGTCGCTTTCAAAAAATTAGCCGAGCTCAATAGTCTCCGAGAATCTCACACGCACTGAAATAACGAAACTCTCGGAATCTCCGAAATAATCAACTTTCTAATCAAGGGAAAACGATCGAGGGGAAAAATTGTTCCGGGTCGCTCCAGAACAAGACTGTATTCCCACTCTGGTTATGAATGTCTTCCAACTCGGCATTCACACAAAGGGGCACCGAATTGATAAGTATGATAAATCGGATTAAATCAAAAGCAAAAGGCGGCGTGCAGGGGGCCTTCCTCCTTGTCTGACAATAGCACTCCAAACGAACGTCCAGAGTGTTATTGTCGATTGATGATAATGAGAGAGCACCTGCACTTCACAATCCACTCACAGACGACATTCCTTTTGTAACTTCCATCCCTCCCTTTCCACGTTTCCCCCTTTTGCAACAAGCAGACCTCACAAGCTTCTTGTCGGAGAAAGGAATGTAAATATCGTTGCGGGAGATTAAATCATAGGAAAGGACTACAAAGCAGAAGGGCGGAAAGCGGGGACAAAGGTATTAAAAAAACATCGAAAAAGTAATACACTTAATACGATTCGGCTCAAAAGGAAAGATTCTAGATTCAAGGAGCTACGCGAGATTTCTAGATTAAGAAAGGATTGAACTCCCCCTTTTTTTTAAGACAAGAGCATAGATCAACAAAAGGCATTTATTATACAAATAAAATTCAATCGATAATACGAATCAATAAACGTAAAAAGAAAGGAAAACGTAAGTAGTTTGATGAGAAGATTGGTATACAATGCTCAAAATTCTACGTAGGGAAAAGAGTATTGATTTCGTGCCAGTTATCGCCGGTTTTTATTATTACTTTTTTTTTGTTTTTCTTTTTGGATAAAAAGTGATTTTCTGTTTTCTTTTACCAACAAGTATTAACAAGTAATTTCTTTTATTTTACGTATACTATAATCGAGGCAAGAGTATAATTAAAGAGTATAATTAAAGAAATCAGATAATGGAGCACGCTCAGTATAAAATTCAACTAAGAATCATCATATTTCAAACAAAAGAAACAGAAACTGAACGTTTGAAAAATAACATTTGATACCAAGAAATTGTTTTTTATTGACAAGAATAAAAAAAATAACTATCAAAAGTATTAAATAAAAACACAGAAATTTAAAAAAAAAAAACTTATAAGAAACTTAATCTAATAGCAGTTATCAATGTAAAGTAATTCAATTGGTGGCGTTTCCATTGCAATTTACATTTTCAAGTGGATTATAAATGCGATATATTTTTTACCGTTAAGTAAAATGAATGATCAGAATATTTTGCTTCCTCCATTCCAAAAGTTTTTGCGGGTAAAAAATAAACAAATAATTACAGACTGACACTTCAAGTATAAATGATCAAAAGACTTATGAAAATTCGTTTACAGTTCATAATATCTACGTAATAATTATATGCTTTTATAGTAACACCATAATTGTAATACATGTTCTACGTCTAACAAATCGACAATTATAAATCTTCGACTGTATTAATAAGTAGTTGAGATCCTAATTTGCGACAAACAATCGATAAAACATTTTATTTTTTAATTACAGATAAAAATTAATTGAAATTTTAATACAATAATGGCTGATTATGACGATACAGAATCAGATTTTCCTTTAGCGCAAGGCTAGGCCTATTAGATACAGGAATTTACTTATCCAGATAGTTTAATGGCAATTATACATATATAGAGCAGATTTGCCTTTCACGATTGACTCAATACACTCAAATGAGTTAATTCTTAATAATCGCTTATAAATGCTATTGATAATCTATTAATGGACACCTTTTCGAGTGAAGGCACTTTATACGGATTAGTGCGAAATTGTTAATGAGTATTATGAATAAAACATGTTATCAGAGAATAAATTATTAGCAAAGCGAAAGTACGAACAATTGTCTTATTTCAACAGATGTATCCGTTAAATGAAATGTTATTGGTTGTAAGAAATACTAAGAATCTGTTAGAAGGATTAATTAACTGCTAAAATATTAATTAGCTAATTGATAAATTATTATCAGTTAGCTCCTTTCATTAAAGGAAGCAAATGCGCATAGTTTTGTGAGAAAACTCAGCTAAGATTGGAGTGAATAAATTGCATTATTAGAAACAGACTATACTGGATAAAAATAAATGTTATCATAAAGCATGTGAAACTGCAGGGCGATGTTATGAATGGGAATAAATAACCGAGATTTCGGCAAGGGGGATACGTAGCTAACGAAATGCAAGGGGTGGGTGGGGAAAGCTACTCCCTTTAACGCCGTGTATCAGCAATACAAAGTTATTCAACAAATGTATTCATTTGTAAAACATTACCTTCAGAAATCCCACGAAGCTATTAGAAAGCTGCTATTAATTAACTGTTAAAATATTAATTAGCTAATAAAAAGATTAATTATCAACAGTTTGTCGTTTCATTATCGAGCATTCTTAATTGGGAAAAATGCAGTAAATAAAGCTTCAGAAACAGAAGAGCATAGTGGAGGAGGAAATAAAACTGAGACTCAACACAAGGCATTCGAAAGTCGAAAGTGTCGAAGGGAACACCCATTTATTACGATTAAAAAGCCAAAAATTTTGGACGTAGGAATCCGAAGAATCTGACACATTTCAAGATACAAAAAAATGAATTTCTTTTATTTCGTGTTTTGAATAAGCACTTGATCTGTAAATTGTCGAAAGTACAAAAATGAAGCGATTATGAATAAATCGATGGAAAAAGGATGTTCATTCAAGTTAGGATGCGTGAGGTGAGAAATATGCGAGACTGAGAATATTTTTCTTCCTTTAACAAGAAACTTTGCCCTTGTTAGTGGGTACGTGGATGGTATAAATAATCGTTAATATTCATTAACTGAAAATGCTATCGTAAATATTCATTAGTACGAAATGTTGGTAGGAGTGAATGGAGTGTTTCAGAATAGTGAAAGTGGCAGTAAAAATGTTTCTATGCCTTATTGTTTCACATTTTTTTATCTTATAAGATAAATAAAAGCATGCTGAGGATGGAATGCATGTATTATGGACATCAAATATATTCAATATTCTATAACACATAATAAAAATCTTTTTTAAAAAACCCACCAGCTTTGCATAATTTAATTAAAATTATAATTTTTAAATAATGATTTTTGAGTTAAATTATTGTACTTTTGATTAGGTTTTTTTAAGTGGGTGGATGGGTAGTAAAATATGTCCGAATTTATAAGTTTACTGAAAATTTAGAATTTTGTCATATTAATAATTAGTATCAACGTTTCTGAACGTCAGTTGCTCAAATATACGTATTTAAAGGATTAGAGAAAAAGGAAAGAAAATTTTTTAATTTATCTCTTGAAAGCAAAATAAGATCATTTATTTGCTATAACAGAGACATCTATTTTGGAAATCTATTTGGAATTAGATTTCATTTCTCAGAATTTGCACCCATTTTAATTAAATTAATATTGCATCAATTTAACTGATAAAAGTCTATTTTGGAAAAATGATAATTCCCAAGTTCAATTAGAAAAAAAAAACATTGTATTTGAAAATCTCTTCCAGAAAAATGCTTAAAAGAATCAAATATCAAGACTTAGAGGTCAAACGATTTTAGATAATGGCTTTTTTTTATATATATAAAGTACTTTATCGTATTAATCAAATTGGTAGAAGAAAGCTGATACTTCTTTGAAAGCGTACTTATTTTAGTTATTTTTCAACTGAAGATTAAAAAGTTGCTATTGTTATTCATCAGCGCATAAAAGATTAAATCTATCCTAAATAAAATGCATTTACCTTACCGCTTTGTTTGCATATAATCTTAATTTGAAGAGAGCAGAAAATTTCCATCATTCAAAATGATTTGAAAGCACGTGATTAAAGAGGAAAAAAAATTATATCAGAAAATAATTAGGGTCTAGCGATGGAAGCAATTGTGTTGCACTTGAATGGATGCAGCGCAGAAAACATGATCTTTTCAAAGACCACCAACACATTGTGTCAGAATGCACATCTTTTTGAGGAAAGGTACACGATAAAACAATGAGAATCTTAATTAAGAGATGAATGGGGCATGCCAGGGTAGAATGGCATTTTTCCAGGCCTATAAACTTAAATCGGGATCATTACTTATGAAACGAGACAATAATTATACTACTTAGGTGCTTTTACAAGACTCTAGGGAATTACTTGCGATAACACTTATAATTGGTCTCGCCCTATGTAATTGGTCTCTTTGGGACTCTCATTCGCATTAAAATTTCACATTCACTTTGTCGATATCAAACAAAGTTCCGAGAGCAGTTTGTTACTTTTTCGGGGCTTTGCAGCACCTAATGAAGATCAATCTAAGTGATACCGACTTCTTGTTTTATAAATAATAGTATGTAATATGTGTTAACGTATTTTAGGATATTTTTTTTATTCAAAGAAATATAAAATATTTAAGATTCGTTTATTTAACTAAATTGCTCGAAAAGCTCAAACAAAAGGCACATAAAATGTAACGATGATTTCACTAATTATTTAAACATATGTCCATTCATTACATGTTTACAACTGTATCTTAAAACAAAGTATTCACCTTTTTTTCTCTTTTTTAAAGCCAACACCATAAAAAATTATCACGGATTATGAATATTTGTGTTTACAGCATGCATTACTAAATAACATAACTGAATAAAGTTTAAAATAATTATAAAAAATACTTTTTTTTTCAGAATAAAAACATTAATTCAACAATATTGATAATAAAGAGGAGCAACTTGAAATTGAAAATAAATGTTTTTAATAAGTTTATATTCTGAAAATGAAAAACATCGGAAACGAAGCCAAATTCCTCCTATGTAACTGAACCTTTCAGTTCCTTATACTTTTATGAACAACTTTTTTATAACTTAAGCAAAGTTATTTCTTTCAAATCTATTAAGAAATGTGAAAAATTCATGAGTCGAAGCACAGCTGCTGAATTATTTTGCCTCATAAAAACTACGATGGAGTAAAATATTTCAAAAAATCGCTCGCTTAATATTACGATAAATAAAATGAAATTCCACCGATATTTTGGAAAAAAAATTGGCATCGGGATTAATGGGATTTAAATCTTGCTGCGCTCTTACCTTAAAAATTAAAATGTTTAATAGTGCGTGAAAATGAATTCTAAGGATTGTTTAACTATGGGATGCAAAATGATTTATTGAGGTTTGATTTTTTCCCCATTCTTAGAGTAGTCTCTTTAAAATAACATAGTAATTATTTAACTTTCAGTAAGTTTGAATTCTTTTTTTTTCGTATCAGATGACCATCTAATGCATAAAAATCTTAAAATAATAATTTACATCTTATCAATGCATCAGCTAAAATTATTAAAGTAATGGTTTACAACTTATCAATGTAAATCAATGTATCAATTTAAATTAAAAAAAAGTAATCGTTTACATCTAATCAATATATCCCACAATATTCTTAAAGTAATGGTTTACATTTTATCAGCACGATTTCAACCTTAGTTAGTCATACATTTATGCTAATATAAAAAAATGTTTATAATTATAAGATTAAGCTTCAATATTTAAAGTTTGCATTCAAACTTATTCATCATTACATGTAACATTCATTATTAATCAGAATCATCCTCATTTTGAAGTTACAGAGTTTTCATAATATGCTTTCTGTTCTTTGGGGAGAAAAACCTTTATTTGTATAAATGAGCAATTAATCAAAACGCATCACTTGTTTGATATGTAACTTAAATTAAATTTATAGATTTCAAGATATGAAAGGCTACAATAATTCCAGATCGTTTTATCAAATCTAGTCTGCAGGGAATTATCAATTTTACGCAATTATTTATCATTGTATAGATGTTATTTAATGAATTTATTTTAAATGTAAAAGTCATGTTAAAATAATTCCAAAATTAGGATAACAAAAGTTTTTATTTTAAATACAATAGTACAGAAAATTGTATTAATTTTGTTATATTCAGTATCTGTTTCAAAACTGCAGGATTGTTACTATATATTAAACTTAATTTGTGACGAAATGTACCATCCTAAATAACTAATAATATAAAATTTTTCAGCATCAATCAAATGACCGGTTACCTTTTGTCTGTTTACTTTTTGGTATTTACAAGAGAGGATTCATAAATGTAAAATAGCTAAATACATGGAATATTTTTGATGTTAAAACTTCTAATCTGTATAAAAGTTTTGGTCTTGGTAAGGAAATGAAAATGAATGTAATACAAAATAAAAAGATATTCCGATCTCAAATTTCAAGTTATCATGTGAGAACATTATTATTTTTAAGTCATTATTTGTCTTAATTAATTTGTCATTAATTAGTTTAAACCGCTTTGAAACAATCAAGAGACTTCTCTACCTGTCTCTCTCTCTCTCTCTTATATATATATAATGATAATTTTTTAAATTTTCAATTTTTCTACCTGGCAAACAAAGTTTTGGAGTTCGATTTTGAGATGTAAAAACAGCTACGATGTCATAGTTCTACGTCAACATTTTAAAAACGCATAGATGATAATAATGAAACACTGGTGAAAGCAGGTAAAAAATATAGATTAAAATATGTTGATGGATAAGGCCATTTGTACTTTGTTCATTGCCTACACGACTTCGAGCTAGAATTATTCGTTGCCTTCATTTATTTAAAAAACCCTACCGTAAACAGATTCAGGCATGTAATAAATTATATATGTTTCCAAAAATTTTACTTTTACAATATAAAATAAAAATTAGTTTAAGCCAGCACTGTATATCAACGTAATTGTTTATTGCGTATATAGATATTGTTAATTATATAATGTCTATGTACGCAAATATATTAAATGTAGCAACAAATTTTTATTATTCATCAGTAGCCCTCCCACAAAAAAAGTGAATTCATACATGTTTATCTAGATATTCAAAAAAATAATAGTTAGTTGTGTATTTAAGCAGCATACCAATACAGCTTAGAAAACATAACCATTACATTATAAATTCCCAGAACATATTAAAGCAATCCCAAAGCAAATATTATTTTGTATTATGCTCGTCGATAAAAAGTACAAAATGAGAATTAAGATTATTTTCATGAAAAATATTAGACTTAAACTCTATCCCAAAGAGCATTTTAAAATCTATTTTAGCGAAACTGAATCCATTCCTAATAAATTTAGGCGAAGAAAAACTTATGTTTACATAAATACCAGCTCCTTACTGAAAGCAAATTCTTTTCATTAGCTTCCACAACACGTGAACGCTATTTGAATTCTGCAACAAACAAAACTGTTCGTGGAAAAGAAGAATTAATTTCGTGTAAAAGCCAGGGCAAACCTTATCCTGAATAAGCTGAATATAAAATTTCCCTCTTCTGGTAACCATGACAATGGGGAGAAAAAATAATTATCTCATTATGGGAAGTAAACAGAAAATGTGTGAAGCTTTACGGAAAAGAAAATGTCTCGTCAACTTTTTCTTCAGCTGCTTGTGTCAGAGTTGAAAGATGCGTAAACGATATGTGTCATAATGTCGCAAGTATCGCGCTGCACCGCATATTTTAAAGGTTATTTTTTAATGTTAATGCTGAAATTAGATTCAGCCCACGTTGCTGGTAAGCAGAAAATTACAATTTTTGTTTACTCCTAATTTAATAATACATAATAAGATGCGTTTTGTATTTCACTGCATAAGGAAATAACCAAGAGTTTGAATTCTGGATTCTTTCCTTTTCGTTGATTAGACACAATATTATGAGATAACAAAATTTCTAATACAAATCTATAAAACACATTTAATTTGCTTAAATAATGTGTTTTTTAGTTATCATGTTCAAATTCACGCAAATACACACACCAGTAGACAGTTACTCTTTTGAAGAATTTGGTTTAAAATTTGGTAATTCTAATGATAAAAGAAACAAGTGTTGCATATCATTATGATATAATACAATCATGTTTCCTTCGAGATGCGTATGCATGCGCGTGTAATATAAATTTGCAGATGAGAAAACGAATTCAGTCCCCCCCCCTCCATAAGAGAACATGATTTGTGCACGTGAAACCACCATTTACATCGAGCAAGGAGGAAAATAAGTAGAAATTTTCCCTCTGTACTTTTTTTCCAAAGTTTCTTATAAAAATTTCTTGGACACATGTCGATTTAGGAAAGTTACGACACTGATTGTCCAACCTCCCCCCCCCGAAGACACATGGAAGAATCAAAACTAAATGACCGGACGGCCGCAACAACACTGTGATTGAGTTCTAAGGACCATCACCGACCACGGTACAACCGCCCCTGTATGAAGTACATCCCTTCATCGATTGGATAAGTCAAATCCCCATCTATTTGTGTACCCTCCATAAAACCACCATCCGGAACCACCTTTTTTTGACGTATCCGTCCCTTGGGGGGGGGGGGGTAATTTAGAAAAAGGAATCCTAGATATCTTTGAAATAAATGCCGTGGGCGTTTAAGATTCTTATCTCTTATGTGGAAGCGTGAGAATTAAACAGTTAGCAATTTTTTAGAGAATGCATTAGAAATAATAGCATTAAAAAATTCATCAGGAAATACGAGAAAAATTTAAAAGAAAGTAAGTATGGGATAGTTTAAAATTAAAAATAATTAAGAAATAAATAATCATTTTAATTTACATATATATATAACGTGAAGGTGCAGCAAAATTACGTGGTCGATTTTTTTTTCCTTCAAAATTAAGTAAATTCTTTCTGTACACTTTGCTTAGCAGAGATAAAAATTAATTCTCCCATTGTAAGAAACAACACGAGAGCGATGCTCGAAAGTTAACAAAAATGGAAATTTTGAGGTCATCATTCTTTTTTCTTTTTTCCTCTCTCTCTTCTGCGTGTGTCGTCGAAGTATTCGAAAGCGATATGTGTCATAACGCCGGATACACCGCGCTGCGTTTGATGCCGTTTAAGCGTTATTTTTGAATAGCGCCGCCGAAATTAGATTCCGCCCACGTTGATGATAAGCACAAAGCTAACACGATATTCGCTGACAACATAGGCCCACTCATTATACATGAAACATTCTGTTTAAGCATTTTTGATGTTTTCATTCAGGGGAAAAAATGTTAAAATGATTACGATAGTTAGAAAATCCACACGCAAAAGCGAGTTTAATGCTTTGATTCGAAAGAAAGCGTCACATCAGCAAAAATCGGCTCCCTTGGGGTAATTTAAAAATCAATATGGTGAGCGCAAAGATTTTCTGCAGTAAAACAACCATTATTACTATGCATTATGCATCACAGACGGTAAAAAATATAATCTTTTCGAAACTCTAAAAATAACACGGGAAATGTTACACTGGCAAAACTCGAGTGTTTGTTATCGTCTCGGTATGCAACAAAAACAACACCAAAATCAACGGCAGCTTTAATTTCACATTTCTTCTTGCCACTGTAAGTAGTTGCTCTAGCAACAAAAACTGCAGTTGTTTTCTACAGTAGTATATTACACATTTTAAAATGTAGTATCAATATGCATATGTTAAGGTATATCTCAATACCAAAAATTATGCATGAAGACCGGTGATTATTCATAATCACTAATAAGTTTAGTGGTGACTATTGATAATCTCATGTAATAATACATAATCACTAATTTATTATATTTACCTTAACATAGATAATTTTTTCTAAAAATTATAAAAATTAATTAAACTTCTTTTGGTCTTGCTTTAGCTTAATATTCTGAAAAGTTTTATTGATTTTATTTTTTAACCAAACTTATATTTAATTTTTTGGTTATGTTTTACGGCCAGTTTTTTTCCGAGGGGTTTTACATTATTCACCGTTTGACAAGTTATAGGCATTTATTCTCAGCCAATGCCTGAATTTCTTTTTTCTCAATAATATGAGCTGACTGGCATAGAGAAACAGAATAATTTCAAGAAATTTCAATGAATCTTGCTTTGTGGTTATTATGATCCTTAAAAATGATATGAAACCCGCAGTCATGCATATTTACACTTACTTTCAAATTCGCTTTTTTCAATAAATTCCAAAAAATTAAATAAATTATTCCTTTGGGATATTTATCTATCTTTTTTTTTTCACCAACAGACAAAAAACATTTTCGAAAATAAATTTTTCCTTATAAAAAGTAATCTTCCATTAATTTCAATCAAATATTTCATTTCGTGTTCTTCATTCTTCCCTTTCTTGATGGTTCTCCGTATCCATTTACAAATATGTTTACACAACGTATGTTTACAAATAATAAACCTGCAGTGCCAATAGTAATTATGTGCCTCCTAGAAACACAAATATTTGTCAAAGTTGTCCCTACTATAAAAAGAGACAAAAGAAGTAGATGATAAAGGCATATCTATAATCAGTATTTTGTTTATACGCCTATCAGCACTAAATAAACATCAATTTAAATCATATTACATTTATCGGATAATGTTGCCAATATTCATGGTATTTAGGGTCCTTTTCATCGCAAGAACTCAATTTGCTACCTTATTGACAAACAGCAACAAAAATAATACACTTTACCCTTCACTATTTTAAAGAGATTTACCCACGCCATTTCCATAAAACAATACCGAAAGGGAATATTCATAACTCTTATTTATTTATTCTACATCACTTACTACTTTAAGTACATTTCCTCCAGTAAACGATAACGCTACAGGGCTTCCTGGTCATTCCCCCCCCCCCCTCAAAAAATGAGTGCTATTTTCGAAGAAATGATTCTCTTTATTTTAGCTACTTAATCTCGTTTAAAAGAAACGGTTGACTTTTAAAACTTAAAATAATATTTTCAATGTTGTTTTACCCCCATTTGTTTCTTTAAAATAAAAGCTCAGAACGAAAATACTCAATGCTCTTACGCGGATCAGAATGTTATTTTAATCATTTCCTGATTACAGTCAACTAAAGGATAAACACATCTTTTGTAATAACATTTGAGTAAAATTCAATGCCAGCATTAATCAAAAGTTAATACAATTTCTATTTTAAACAGTTATTTAAACTGTATTGTGTTCTAAATAACCTTTTGATAAAAAAAGACATTAAGTATCATTAATAATTATTGTATATTATTATTTTTCATATTGATGAAATTTCGTGTAGTAGCTTTTTATCATATCAGAACATGATGTAGTTTTGGGGATGAGGCTGTTGGCGTCAACAAAAATCTGTAGGAAAAGTTTTAAAAAAAATAATAATCTGCAAGAGCATTTCAAAAAATCAGCTTTTAATAACACATTGCCATTGCATTTACAAAAGCTTTGATTAAAGAAAATAAGCTCATGACTACAAGAAATAAAACCTAGAAAAATGTCATTTTGAGTACTTGATTATGTGAAATGAAATAAATAGGAAATGGGATATTTTTTAACAATAAATCCGAGATAAAGTTTTTTTTTGGATCGTTTGCAATACTACTCATGACTCATTCAATGAAACAACTAAAATGAACAAAAATATAATTTAACTTGCACGAGCACGTGGTGCTTGGCCGTTCAAGAAATTAAGTCCTGACATGATACAATGAAATATGCATTGTAGATTTCCTTTTAATCTTTTTTTGTTTTCGTTTTAATATTAATGAATAGCATTTATATAATATGAGATTGTTATCTGTATTAATAAATATATTTATGTATAGAAAGAAATTCATTTACAGAAACATCATATGTGTGTGTAAGTGTGTAACGAAGTTTTGCGAAAGCGTGAAAAAAATCTTGTGAAACAAAGTTGAGAAAGTAATTTAACACATAATTATTGCCAATAGTTTCAATAAATTGTTAGAAAACAAAATTTCCCATGTAAAATGTTTTGTATCATCTGCCATAAAATATGTAACAACTTAGTTATTAACCCCCTCCCAGCCAAGGAGAGTAATATTAAGGTAACCATTAAATACACAAACAAAACTCCTCGCTTTCTTCTGTATTTTCCTCGTTTTTTTTCTGACGTTCAAAGGGATATGAAGCTATTGGTAATCGATACAAGTGTTTTGGATGACTTGCCTTATACCATGTTTTGTATCGTCTGCCATAAAATATATAACGACTTGGGTGTTGCACTCCCCCCCC
>JAOUZG010020767.1:1422561-1492477 GCA_026289955.1 Argiope argentata | reverse complement strand
TCTCCATGACCAAGGAAAGTAATATAAGGCAATTATTAAGTACACAAGCAAAGCTCTTAGGTTTCTTCTGTATTTTGCTTTGTACTTTTTCTATCGTAAGAAGGAATGTAAAGTTATTGGTAATCGGTATAAAGGTAGATTAACCACGTATATATCTAAGAAAAATTTCGAAAATCGTTATATAAACAATGATTAGAAAGTAATTTAACACATAATTATTGTCAATAGTTCCAATGAATTATTTGAAAACGAAATTTACATAAATGCTCTTTCATAAGTAATTTCTCAAACAAAGATTAAAAAAAGGTTAGAGGAACGACAATGAACAGGAAGACAAACGATACGAGACCGAAATAAGATTTTTTTTTCAATATATATATATAATAAATGATTGTAGGACTGTAATAAAGAGTCGATGGAAATGAAAAATTATGCAAAACCATACGCAAATGATTGAAGAGGAAGCGCCGCTATCACGCGCAATTAAAAATGATTTAGTTATCTAGGAAACGAAAATAAAAGTTAAGTCCCGATTCTGATGAAAAGATTCATCATAAGTTAGTGAATGAAGATTGCAGAAAAGATTGAGTGGCTCGTCTTATGAATTAATAGTTTTTGCTACCTAATTTATCTTTAATGAATTGAAAGTGATGAATTGAGTCACACCGCCGCTGTGATAATGCTGTGCAGAGAATGAGATGGTTAAACTAATTAAAAATAGAACTGGAGAACAAAAAGAAATGATTGAGTATAATAAGAGCAGTTAATGAGGAAAGTTTTATAGGTAAGTAATTCAAGATCAGAATGGATATGGAGAAAAATATTTTTTTAAAAAAAATGCGCAGATAAACGAGTGGGAACTTGGAAATAGACAGGGAATGTGATGAATTAAATTATGAAGAGTTTTAGCAAATCCAGAATTTTTACGTCATTTTAGGTTTGCAAGCTAATGAAAAAATTAAATTTTGAAACCCATTTCAACGATTTTTTTTAATTACTTCAAGATATGATATTTTTTTTAATCATAAGAAAACAATAAGAGAAATATTCGTGATGGAATGAAAGAAATGTTTTTTTAAGAATATGAAAGATAAATTAAGCATAAAGTTGTAAAGATAAATAGGTAATGAAACTTATTAAACCCATTTACAAATTAACGAGTGATAAGCGACTGCCATGAAGAATATAGACACTATCTAGCATACATAAAACCAGCAGAAGTATTCCCAATTCGTATATCTCTTAAACATTTACTATATGACGAGTTTTGAGAGAGAATCGTACGTATATTTTGAAACAAAGCGTCATAGCCGATAAGTTCTAAAATTATCTTATGCATCTACAATATGGCGCGTTTTAAAAGAGAATCGAATTTACAGATTGGAACAATGCGTCTAGGCCGATTTGTTCAAAAATAATCTTAAACATCTACAAAATAATGCGTTTTAAAATAGAATCGAATTTACATCTTAGAAAAGGCCATTTTATTCCAAAATGTAACAAGAATTTATAATTATAGGTGTTACAATTAAAAAAAACAAGATTCACAAAATGCGAATCATATACTAAAATGGAGGAGAAAAAATCAACAGTTCAAAATAATAGATAATAATACATAAACCCACGACAAACAGCCAACGCAACGAAAAGTTTAATTCAAATTTCATATACATCTTAAATTTTGATTTTTAAAAAATCCATAAGCTAATTTTATCTATCTAGTTCTTTGCATTTTTAACTTAACTTCTTCACATATATAGCGACAAATAAACAGATTTCCATTGTCCAAAATTTTATAGAGATTTGCATTTAGAGCTGCAGACCGCTTATTAAATTTTCATTTTTGAAACAACGCTCAATAAGTCCAAAAATAAAGTATTACTTTTTTTAAACTCAAATTTCAAACACGGGGCGTCGTAAAAATCACTCTTAAAAAATTCTCATATCCATATCTTAAATATAAGTAGAAAAACACTTTTTCGAAAGTGTTTTAACTATCCCCCTTTTAATACATCGTCTTAACAAATATGTCACGCATACATTTAATAAAGAAAACTTTTGGAAGTTGTTCCTTTTCACTGATTTCAAAACTAAATTATAAAGTAGCATCTTCAAAAAATTCATATAATAATGAATTTTTTCAATTTTTCTATACAGGACGATACTTTGATATAATACTACATTTCACGTTTAGATTTAATAGACATACGCGTAACAAGGCCATAAAAACTAATTATTATAAGAACATTAATTGCTGTTAAGAAAATTTGATGATAATATTCCTTCACTTTAAAAAGCGAAGTGCATAAATAACAAATATGCTAAAACGAACGATGTTATTTAAAGTTATAATGGTATCGCGAGAAAATTAATATAGGCAAATTTTTACCTCAAAAATTATTCGCAACTTTAAATACCTTTTTTTCAATTTCAAAGTCTCTTCGCAAAACTTTCACTCCACAAGAAATTATTTACCTCTCATGCGAAAATTAAAAATTAATTTTTGCTTGGGAACTAACAAATTGGGTAACTAATAAAACTGATTGCAGCGTATTTACTCTGTTCATGAGATCCAAAGGCTGAATAACTACGCATTCGAATGAGAGAAGAAAATAACGAGTGTTTTGAAACCCTCTCGCAAAAAAGTAAAGAATCTCGCATTTCATTATGACTCTCAAGTCCAAGATAGCTCTCATTAATCTTAGAGTATTCGCGTTACTCAGCTGACAGGGGTGATCCTTTTCTGCGAACTCACACGGAAATATTTTCAGTCGAATAACTTCTCAAAGACCTCTACGGCAGTCAACAACTAATGAATATTTTTCTGTGCTGTGCTGATAAAAGTCCGCTAATGATATGAAGAATGCCGTCAAAAATATATCTTTTCGGAAGCACAAAACACTAATGAGCCGCAAATTCCGGATTAACTGAAACCGATTGAAATTGGCTGCAATTTGCGAGTTTGCAATGCACTTAATAACGTACGAGGCATTTTAACTGCAGATGGTTGAGCCCAAGTATTTTTTTTTCTTCGAGTGACACCATGTTTTCCCGGTAAACTGCTACGTAAAGAATAAATATTCATTTTTCTCAGATTGTGAGGATGACATGCATATTAAAAACTCGTAAAAAATATCCGAGTCAATATGCATGTGATGTATTTTCTATCGTTATCACTGGGTTAAAATGCTTTTAAAATTGTTGCAATGCTACTCCGTTTAAATGACTTTTTTTTCTATTTTCCGATATATTGATTACTTGGGCTGCTGAAATATGCTGAATAAGACGGCAATGAAGAGTCAGAGTCAGCAATTATCACTATTTGTAAATAAATTATTAGTTGATCATTAATTTGTGCTAAAAGTTTAAAAAGCTTCAATTGTTTATCTACATTATCTGGAAAAATTATTTTTAAATTACTATATACTTTTGGAAAAAAAATCATGTTAATTAGTGGTAATTAACAAAATATATATTGAATTTTAAGCTTAATTGGACGTAAACATGCAATTAGGCACAAAATGCCATTTTGAGCAATTTAGTTTATGCTGAAGGAAAGTGCAATTACGCAGTAAAAAACAGAAATTCCAATATCTTGCTCAGCAGATTATTCAACTAATGCAATAATTATCTATTATAAGATGCAATAAAAATGATTTCGGTAAAGTTTTAAGAAAATAAATCTATCGAAAAATTTATATTTTTAAGTTCTTTTCTAATTTATGATCTGCAGTCAATTAAATACTAATTGAATGAATAATCCTCCTTAAATATGAACATTTTCAACTCAAATGACTTATATTCTTCGAAGAAGCGTTTTTTGACAATTTTTGTCCTTTATAATTTAAGGAAATAGATCAATTTTAAAAAATGAAAAAGAAAACATGATAAGCATGGGGCAGTAAATCAGATAAGAAAGTAGCAAGCAATAAAGATAAAGCGTGTGGAAGTATTTTGAAAGTATTTAAGTACAGGAATTAAGTATATGTAAGTTCCTTACCGCATAAATTTTTAAATAGATGTATAATAAATCACATTAAATCATATTTGAGGGAAACAGACTTACAAAAATATCATTTACATTTGTAAGGTAATCGCATTTGCAATAGTCATGCACCAATTATATGAACATTTAATAAAATGATGATATATATTATTAGACTTGAAAATGACACGCAATTTTTTATCTTACAAATATTTGGACATATTTTTAATAAAGCACTACCATAGCACAAATGCACAAGAAAAAAAAAGAGGAGGGAGAGGGAAGATTTTCAGACGACAACAATGTAGGCCTTGCCAAATAGCCCCAAGCGGAACAATTACTCATGTTTTACTACCTTTCCTAAGACGTGTGACTTGAAAGAAAAAGCACAACACTCTTCCTTTGTTACGTGGCATGCATGCCAAGTTGGTCTGTCCAAGGTCGTCGCTGGATAACAGAAAGGTAAGAAGCAGAAGCAAAGAAAAACTGAAGGAAGGACCTTCCAGTAGGAGTAGGAGGTAACACAGGAAAGACAATCTTTTAATATTCCTGCCACTTACGACTCTCTTGACCAATGAAGAATGAGAAAGATATTTGAAAACCCAGCCTTCGCGGTGAATACCGCAGGAAGTGGGCAGATCTTCCACCTTTAAGTACTCCCCGTCTGTCCCAGGTAAAATACGGTCCGCTCCACGGCGCGTGTTAAATACCATCCTCTGCTGCACATTCATGAGAAAAGTTTCCATCAGAATCTGACGAATTAACATCGGTAAAATGACTTCGCACTTCATCTGTGGTGTGAGAAATCGAAGCCTGGGTCCCTCAGCAAATCGTTGGCACGAAAAAGATAAATGAACGGCGGGCCTGACTAATCGTGATGAGACCGCCCCTCGCACGAGGGAAGGAGTCAAATAACATTACAAAAAGAGATCTGAGGGAAAGTCATTAGTTCCCGACGACTTGGTTTAGCATCTCGTTGTGGTAAGGAATTTGAATCAGAGAGGAATTGCCCAGTCAATCATGAAGAAAAATCATGGTGCCAAAAATGTGACCATGCGATGCTATTCATAGAAAATATCAAAATGGGAATGGCAGAGTGAAGATTTGATTTGAACTTAAGATGGGCTTCTAGAAGCATAATACTGATACTTCATTCACTACTTTTGATACAGCAGAAATCACATATGGATTAATAAGAAAATGACACGATAAAAGAGTACTCATGCATTAGCAAGAAAATGACAAAATAATGTAAGAATACTTATGAATTAATCAGAAAATGATAATATAAGAATACTTATTGATAAGCGAGAAAATGACACAATAGTATAAAAACACTTAAAAGTTAGCGAGAAAATGGCCCGATAGTAAAAGAATACTTTTGGATTAGCGAGAAAATGACACGATAATAGAATACTTATGGATCAATGAGAAATTGAAACAATAGTATAAGATCACTTATGAATTAGTGCAGGGATGCACAACCTATGGCCCGGGAATGTAGTTAATAAAATAAGACTGATTTAAAATGAAATGATAACTTTTCAAATAAAAAGGATAAGAATCTGATAATAAAACGATTCTACATCAGAATAAATAATTTACAGATGTTCATTAAGTTTATTTACTTTTTATTGCGCGGCTTTTCAGTTTGTTCCTTTCATGACTACCTGCGAGTACGAGTTTTTATATAGGAGAAGTTCGCGGAATTGAAAAATTTACACATATGAAAATGTAGAATGAGGATCAAATTCAAATCTTACGTAATGCATTTGATGATTGATTTTCATATTTTGAAAAGGGCCAAACAAAAATTGACATATTTTCAAATCCATTTTCTGTTGTTGTAAATCTAGTGGCTGAGAGTATGCAGTTAGCCATAATTGATTTACAGAATTCTGATTTTTTTCAAAAATTAGTTCAAAGGAAAACCGATATTAGAATTCTATAAAGACTTATCCGAGGAATTTTCGTGCTTAAAAGCAAAATGCAGCAGCGTCAGCAACTTACTTTGGCAGCACTTAAATTTGTGAGCAAACGTTCTCACTAATGAATTTAAACAAATCAAAAATAAGAAAGAGAATAGTAGATAAGAACCTTTCTTCTGTTCTACGTATTGCCACAACCAGTCTTAATCTCAGCATAGAATCAATAACTTCAAATATTCTATCCCAGCCATCTCATTAATTTTTACTCATTTTGATAAAAAAAAATCAAAATTTTTCTCCGCATAGTTACCAAAATCTTTTCCTCTGTTATTTTATTTCAAGCATGCCACCTTTTTAGTAGGATTTTTTTGTGGAAATAAAGTATTTTAATCATATTTATAATGTTTGTGTTTTATTGATTTGTTTATTGCATAATGTGTGCATGAGTAAAATAAAGTTGTAATTGTAATTCAAGTATATTGCTACAAAAAACAGCGTTTACACGCTTATAACGTGTTTTGACATTCACGTGCTGCTTTGACCCTCAACATGATCCTTTTTCATATGTTGGCCCCTCATCCTGAAAAGGTTGTGCATCCCTGGATTAGTGAAAAAATCATGGTAGTATAAGAATATTTTTGGATTAGATAGAAAAGGAAACGATATAAGAATACCTTCAGATTAGATAGAAAATTACATGATAATATTAGAATATTTATGGATTAACGAGAAAATGACACGATGCTATTAAATACTATTACACGATACTATTAATACTATACTATACGATACTATTTAAATGCTTATGGATTAATAACAAAATGACAAAATAGTGTAAGATTGCTAACAATTTAGAGAGAAAATGACATGGTAGTACAAGAAATCCATACAATATCGATTATGATTTATTAAATTTAATGTTAAACGTCGTCTACTAAGAGAAAACTCAGTCATTTTTAAAATATCGTAAAAAAATATATTAAAATGGTCACACGTAGAAATAACTTTTATCAGGGAGAAAACATCTAACATCAGTAAATTGAATAGTTATATACCCTTTATATATTATATATTTAAGTGTTATTCGTCGTCTACTTGCTATTTTACAAATCCGCTCATTTTCTTCATGATTTAAACACTTCTATTTAGTTATTATCGAACAATTTTGTAGCAATTATCAAATTTTCTAGTCATTATTTTTGGGAAGGCCGGAAATTATTTTTATTGTTAAATTACAACGACCTTTCTTAAGTACAAGTTATATTACTTGTGGCTGCATCTGGTTTATCGACTACTTACTATTTTACAAATATGTAAATTTTTTCATGTTTACTATACTATAAATTATTAACTATCAATTATTCTATTGGCAAAGTTGTACCCAGTGGGCTGCTAATGATATCAGATACTGTATTGCGTAGTATATCTAAATTTATATCTGAAATCAACAAATCTCTAATTGCATAAATCTCCAAATCTGAAACACGCAAATCACATAAAACCCCTATCAGAGAATAAGTTCGTCTTTTTTACTACTATAACCAAAATCGCAAACTGACAAAATACAATGATAGATCGTTTTTTAATATCCGCGCGAACGTGAAAAATAGCATTAATCTGTTAATGCACACATACCAAGAAATTACTACGTATAAATACCCAATAGTATATCTATTAAAAGATTAATGAAGGATTATTATCCACTAACACGAATCTTTTTCTAAATCAAAATAGATTTAATGGCGGGTGATGAAATATTCAAAACTATCATAAATATAAAAGACTATTTTCACCTGCTTTAAAACTAAATACGCAGATATTAATTCAATGTAAGTGGCATCCATCAGGAAATCGATTTCATGTCACAAGACGTCCCTTTAGCAAGCGTGATCAGTTAGTTGTCCAGTAGTTAGTGAATACATCATTTTCACGTCCAGTTTCCCACCTCAATTTGTTACACGTTAGCCAGCAATTACCCGGCAAACACTGTTTCCAAGAGAATTCCTGGTCATATTTCGTACTCTAACTCTAGGTTTTGAGCTCCAGGCATAGCCGAAATAAATGTCAGAAAATGTGTCTAACAGAGGAATAATGGATATAAAATAACTACTTTCTTTTCGTTTTTGACACAACGGGTGAAAAAAAAAACTACACCTATCGACTATTCAAAAATAACTACTGAAATTACTGGTCGAGCTCACATCTCTGAATATTTAATCCAGATTTGTAACGATAGTTATTACTTAGCCCTAGTAATAACTGTTACATTCGAAAAAGTTACTAATAATCATGAATATTTATAAGCATGGAATAAAAACAACATGTTAGCGATTTACAAGTTTAAAATTCATTGAAATTCGAATATTTTTCCACAGTGGCAACAGAACAAATAATCTTATAAGAAATGCTTAATACTATCTTAAAAATCGAGATTTTGTCATTTCAATTTTTAAAATTTCTGTTTTAGTTTAGTTAGTTTGTTTTTCAATGGGTTTTCCTTTGTTCCAACAAAGTGGTTTAAAAGTGCCTTAAAGAAAGCAAAATCCAATCGTTACAGCGATTGCAAGAAAGAAGATTTTTCAGATAATAATGACCTTCAATAATATTAGTCACTTCAGGCCTATAAAAAATTAACCCAGATTTTTCCATTTTTCCAAAGAAATTCCGAAGAAAAGTAATTTGAAAAACTTTGCAAGGTGATAGAATTAATAATTTTACCGTTTCGGCAATACCAATTGTATTTTTCTGATTTTTTATTAATATTGTAAAAAATTTAAAACAGATGATTTTGAAATAAAGCAGGTACCCTTTTAGGGGGCAACGTTAATATTTTGAACTAAATTTCTGTCAATATTTATATGACTATGTTTTTTAATTTCTTTATATTACAATACATAATCTCAAAAGAAAGTTTGTATATTATATATAATATTATATATAATATGTTATGTAAGAATATATTAATTTCGAAATGTTCGAAAGCAATAATAAATATTTAAAATAATATTTTATATTTTAACAATGATAATTCATATAAATATTTATTATTTTCTTAGCAATCAAAATATGCTGATAAATTTTAAAAAATTTAATCGCTTTTCTAAAAAAATTAGGGGTGTTTCAAGATTGAAACGATGGAATTTTGCAGTAGAATTTATAGTCACTTCTAGATGTACAAAAATTTAGAAACTGAGTAAAATTGTGTTTTTTCGAAAACACATTTCTTTTTTATTTTCCAGAAGATCGATTAAATTTTCAGAACTAATACACATGGCATGACATAGTAACCAATTTAGGAAAATTAGATTCCGTAACATATTTAGTAAGGAATTAAAAATCAACCTAACTGCAGGTAATGAAATAGAATAAAACTATATTTTAAAACTGTAATGGAATTATTTAATTGCAATATTGCAAGCGTCTAAAAGGAGAACAAAAATCTAATATTCCGGTGAAGTTAATCACCAGCGTTATCTATTTTTGGTAATTTTTATTCCGTTTCATCGACTGTATGTCACCTTCAGGGTCCACGCAGAAAATGCAAGGAAGGCAATGTTTAGTTATATTACTTGTTTCATCAAAGCTCTCAACCTGAAGGCACCGAAAAATAAACAGAAATTATATTCCAGCTTCAAATCGTTCCCTCTCATATATCATTAGCCATTTAGAACTAATTCAGCAGATCAAAGGAATTCTTCAGATTCAAAGGTTACTCGCTCACCGAAAAATGAATTGGCTTTGAAAACGGATTACTTTGAAGTGCGATCAGACAAAAGTGAGAACGAAAATAGTTTAAAATGCCAGGTGGAAAATATCACTCGGAATTTTTCTCGGAATGGAGCAAGTTTTAAGTTTAATTTTTAGTTATATTATTATTTATTTAATCTTCAAGCAGCACTAGGACTATTTTGGGACAGACTTCGTTATTTTGAACCTCGGTCAGATGACACGGACGAGACCTAAGCTGACACTCCCCCGTTTCCCGAAACTTTCACACCACACTAAGGTGAGAGCGTTTGGCCACGACGGATTTCGCTCAGACAAGGCTCGTTTTCACGAAGGGTATCCCATCGGTTCCGAAAGCGAAACTTTACCTCCAGGCTATCAAGGTGCTAAGGAATAGAGTAAATTGGTCACCTGCCTTGACCAATGCTACTTGGTAAACTTTTTTCCATGTTTTTTGTTGTTATTATTGCAGCATATTTTCGCAGCAGGAAAACATATACAAAGCATAAATCGGTATAAATTAGAGAAAAAATAATCCATTTTTTAATACAAGTTAAAAAGAAAAAATATTTTAGTGAAATGTTTTGTCATAAGATGATTTTTTAATCCCTTTAAAATAAATTCTATATATGATAACACTAACAATGGATCTCTGATTTATAACAGTTTCTCTTATTTAAAGAATTTTTCTATTAAAAACTGAGTTAGATGGAGCTAAAATAAGATATTTTTCAAATAACACTACTAATGTTCATAATTCTTGAATTTATTTCCAGAAATTATTTAATCTATTTCAGATATTATAAATAAAATAAAATTTTGGCAAAAAAAATGACACATTAAATAAATTTTGAAAATTTAGCACTTTTTTAAGCTATTCGATTCCCTTCTGGCCGCACATACAGAAAAAAAAATCAATGAATTAATAAGAAATTGGCAAAATAGTACTGATTAAAGGAATAAAAAAAATTAGTTGGAGATAATTGTAACGTTGTTATTCTTGTTGTATTTGAGCATCTACGACAGAGATCACTCATTAAAAAATATATATAACATTTATGACAATGAATGTTTGGTCAACATTTAATTATTTACTCTATTGTAAATAAAACGTTCTTTTGATGAGTCATTACCAGATGATCGATTACAAAATAAAAGCATATTAATGATATACATAACAGAATAAGTTAATCTCCTTTCTGACTTCCAATCGAAAAATAGCAAGTAATCATAAAAAAACAGACAGCATTTATGAGAATGCATGTTCTTTCAACATTTAGTTTTTTACCCTGAAATACATCAATACATTTTTGCTGAGCCATCTCCTGATGATCGATTGCAAAGTGCATCATTAATATTTATTATAATAAATGATTTCACTTTTTTAAGAATCGGTTCTTTGTGTTACATGTGTACACAGTTCGAAAAATATTTGATGGGCAGAAATACCATAATAAGAGGGGAAAGAAATATATAATCTCTTAAACTTATACATGTGATTTCTTTAAAAAATAAAGCACTGCCCTTCCCTCGTCTAAGTAAAGATAACGGCTATTCATATCAATAAAGTTTACTACCAAAAAATAAATAAAGATTAAAATGAAATCTGCTACGCACATTTCTATGTATCATTTCAGAACATAATTTCTCGAACGGCCAAGCACATCGCGCTCGTGCTAGTTAAATTATATTTTTGCTCATTTTAATTGTTTCATTGAATGAGTCACTTTAGTATTGCAAACGATTAAAAAAAACTTTGTCCCACCTTTATTATTTAAAAAAATATCACATTTCTTATTTATTTCATTTCATATAACCACGTGCTCAAAATGACATTTTTCTAGGTTTTATTTGCTGTAGTCATTAACTTTTTTTTTAATCAGAGCTTTTGTAAATGTATTGGCAACGCGCTGCTTTTTGAGGTGCTCGTGCAGATAATAATATTTTTTTTCGCCGTCGGATTTTTGTTGACACCGCAAACCCCATTCCAAAAATAACAAAATGTGCTGACATGATAATAAATGCATGCTAAATAAAGGATAAAAAGAGAAAACATATTTCTACGATGCATTTTGGTTTAATCATTTAAACTCAGATGGCTTTCTAGCATATTTTTGATTTTTCACATTTCAAAGCCTCATAAGAAATTTGTATTTCCAATGTTTCCAAGCAGATTTGCTTCGCTATAACACATTCACATAATAATCATTATTAAACTCATACACGTTCAAAATAAATTTTATTTCGATTCTAACGTTGAAAGTACGCTTTTCAGGTGGAAAGTCGGAGGACAGTTTCTCGAAATGTGGCGATTTGTCTCAATGGCTCTCATAACCGAAGCTCGTTTCACTTTTGCAGAGATTTCGCCAAGTTTGGAGAGTTTTTCTTCCTCATTACCTTTATCCATTCCTTTGATTTATAATGTTTGTCTCGCCAGCACATGTGGAGAAACAGTTGAAGAAAAACGAAACGATTCCCACAGCGAAAGCGATGTATCAACAGGCTGAAATGTACGCAACAAATCAACGTAATAGTAAACCGAGGGAAATGATTATATTTACATATGGCCTCTCACTTGCGTGAAAAGTGGTGCATTGTTGAAGAAGAATTTTAAACGTGTTTGAAAAGGGACACAATTAAATAAATCTTACCCAATCACATATAAAATTTTATTTAATATTTTTAATTAAAATTATCAGACACTTATTATAATAATACTATCAAATATTGATAATTTTTTAAAAATATTTTTTAATTTGTGCTACAATTAAAGTGACTAAGAATAAGCGAAATTCCACACTGCTATATCAGTGAATTCTTGATGCCGAGAAAAAGACAAAGATGTCTCCTTTTTTCAGGAGGTGTTGGTAAAGAGTCGAGGGAGAGAAAAAGGAGATGTAGATGCTCAGGGCGCAATATTTAAAAGGCGCTATGTAGATAAGGCATTAATGGGTTTACGCTAGATTTTGAAATTAATATATACTGAAGGAGCGAACAAATAATATCATGCCCCGAGCGTCATTTACTTTTGCTACGCCATTGCTGAAATAAATACAGAATTACAGAATCATCTCAAGTAAATTGTAATGAATTACTCGTGTGATTTCAAGAATTAAAATAAATACAACTCATCTTAGATTTCCAAGTTTTGTAATATCTAAAAAAAGACGAATTTCTAACAATCGATAAGGAATCCTCCCCCTTTTCTGACGAACATGATTAAGAAAAATTTAGTTTCTTCTCTCTGCGAAACTGTGAAAATTGTTTTATGATTGAGTTGCCTATTTAATTGCCGTTTGCTATAAGATCACATACTCAAAATATACTCAGGTTGATACAGTAATCAGCCTTGCAAATAGAATCTTAGCCATAATCATCATATACAGTTACTGATTTCTTAAATTGTTAAACTGACTTTCAAATTCAGTTTGAATGGCGTTTGATGAAAGCTGCACAGTTTTAAACTTCAACGAGATAACGGTTCTAATTTAGGCATCTAACGGCAACTCCATAAAATACAAATATATTTGGTCTATCAGAGAAGATTTCAGAAAACGTCATAAACGAGTACAATTTCTTTGAAATCTTTTATTGTTATTATTATATTTAGGTAAATTTGTTTTTCTGTGAAATAGTATTATAATTATTTTTGTTAAGTTTTCATAGGCTATTGATATCAAATCCTTATTAAAAAAAATTCTAAAGTATGAATAGGTTTTAAATATGTAATTCTTGGGCTTCATCGAAACATTGTACCTAGTCATTAAATGGTTCGCAAAATAAATATTTTTAGGTAAACTGGGATTTTTAAAACTTTATCAAAACGACAAACGTTTTTCATTCATATAAATTGTAAATAGGGAATAAGAGATATAAAATAATATTTTCATTTAATGTTAATAACAGCCGGCGTCCTAGCACAGAGGTAGCGAGTTTTCCTCATGATCTGGTCGTCCCAAGTTCGAATCTCGGTCAGGGCAAGGGTATTCTTTAGTGTTCTACTGTCAGGTGTGTGAATGTGCCCCCCTGGAAAAGGGGGTTGTGCAAGCCGAAAGTGATAAGTGTGTGCCATCTTCTTATGAGCTAGAATTAAGGCTTCTGCCCTCGGGTGCTCAGAATTCCATAAACTCAGAAGCTACTGCACCCTTCCTTCCATTGTCATCATCATCAGCAAAAGGATCGTATAATAAAAAAGTAAAGCCTAATGGCCGAATTTTAAAGTGAATATGGATAACAAATGTCTTCTGTGATATAGTGCAAATTATTCCACTCATTGTAAATGCCTCAAAAGGAATTCACTGTCCTACATATAATATCTAACACAGTATCAAAAACATTATGTTAACGAATGAAACAAAGGAAGAAAAATTAATTTCTCTTATTTGTGAGGTGAAATAAAAGATTATTCTTTCTTTTTATAAAAATTCTATATATTCCTTAAAAAAAACTGATGTAGGCAGGATAGAGGTAGAGGAGAAAGATGATTTCGAGCTCCAATCGCGGCGGCGCAATGGAGAAAGAATGACTTAAACCAACACAGCTCAAATAGGTTTCTTTAAAAGATAAGAACAAAACAGACAGATAGGACAAAGAAGCACTGAGCGGCCATTTCGTCTCTAACAACCAAATCCGAGGTAACTGATTTGTCCATTTCCTAAACGACCTACATAACCATTTTCGGTAATGTGGCATATTAGGCCCGTTTTATAGGTTTTTCCTAACTCGAACGTGTAGCGCAGTTGGCATTTCGGATTTTCATTCATTTATTTACCTCGCGACCTCCCCCGGAAAACAAAAGACAACGCCAAATGCGTTTATTTTGTGCGTCTGAAGTGTTGCGCGGATAAAAGATCGGAAGACCAGGAGTCGAATAGAAAAACGACTCGATTACATTCGACTCGATTCGATTTCCAGAATGCCGTTGTTTACGTCGACCCGAGGGAAATATATATAAACATATGCATAAAAAACGAGTCAAATGGCAATGCTCGGCGAACAAAGCATTTCAGATTCGAACAAGGTCTGAAGGAGATCTTTCAGCGATATTGAGATGATTGAGCATTCTTGTTTGATTCAAGAAAGCCACATTTCATTTCCTAAAGTGCAGGTATTTGCATGCCAAAGTAAACATTGAAAATGTATGCGGAATTTTCCGGTTTCCTGCATAGAATATGACAGCTCGGTTGAATGAAATTTGTTCGAGTGTAATAGGAAGATTTTATTTGGTGGCACCGAAAACGGGCTGATTATGATAAAGGACTGCACTTACATGATAAAGTATAATATAACTGAAAATTAAATAAATTTTAAACAAGACTCGAAGGTATTCTTTGAAAAGAAAAGAGAAAATTAGAAATTATTTAAAATTTGTAATTTATGTAAATAAATTTACATGTCAGAAAAGCAGGTTCCAGTTGCATTTTATATTTATATAACGAAGAAATAAAAATATATATTGAATATAACAAAGAAATTTTAATTTTGTTTCTTTATTTACGGCAACACTGTTTTTATTCTCCTCTTTCCTTGAAAACCATCACATCTTACATCGAAGCTGGGAAATGAATAAAAAGTAAATTTCTAATAAAAGATAACTAAAAAAACAACCAAAAATAATCTTTTAACAAATTTTAAGGAAATATTTTAATTGAATGCATTTTTCCATAACCATATTTATAAAGAAATTTTTAAGAATGCTTTAGAATAAATAAATAAAAAAAATGTTTGCTAATTCAACATTTTTTTTATTGTCAAACTCATTTAGAAACACAGTCCAAAGTTATCAAAACCCTAGTACAACACGCTCGAGTTGATTGCTTACTTTTACATCTAACAATAACAATAACTGCTATTTAAGAAAGAAAAGAACATAGTTGTTTTATGACCAATAAATGTATATTATATTTATATTGTAATCAGTTATCAACCAAAATTATGGTGCTAAAACGGTTTTATTTAAATCTAAATCGAGAAAGAAAGGATATTGTCCACAGTTTTTGGGAACTATAATGCACCCGAATTCTAATTTTAAAATTAACATAACTCGAGGAATTTATTTCCTTTTTTTTCATGCTTTTTCCCCAGAAAATTGCTTTTAATACACGTTATATCGCAAGCACATTTACTGTTTGAAAACAGCTTTCAGCACCAAAAAGTGCTATCAAACAGAAAACACTCAGCCACAAAATGCATGCGAAAAGTCCGCATTTTCATACCACGAAGCTGTGTTGAAAATTCAGGGGGAGGGGTGGAATACTGGAAAAGAATGAAGTAAAAAAAAAACACACAACTCAATTTCCTCAAAAAGCACGCAAAATTCAAATGCAGAAATGGAGTCGTAAAACTGAAAATTTCTGACTTCTTTTTTACCCATTTTGGAGCACGATTTGGGCAGGATGTACCTCTGGTTAAAACTATAGCAGGATGAATAATGTATGAGGCCGCCGAAGGCTTTTATCGAAAATTGCCCCTTGTGTTTTTTTGCCCTGTAGAACAGAGGGAATAAAATGTTAGAAACTTGAGTTGAAATGACTGTATAGTTATGGGCCACTTCGGAACTTCAAACGAGTGTTTTAATGTCCAGACGTTGTTTCTCATTGCCGAGATGAAGCGGGACACGCGATACGCCGCAAATAAGCAAGTCCCGAGTTAAATAACCACTTCGAAAAGCAGAATCGATGAGAAATAATCAACAGATCCGAGGCGCCGTTCTTTAAAAGTTCAGGAGGAGAGCAATTAAGATCTTTAATTTACATACATTAAGAAGCCTAGATATAAGCTCATACTTTGAAGTTGTTTAATGAATGGTAAACTACAGAGGTATCACAGGATGCCGGTAAAAGTTTATGATAAGTTCCAAAAGAGAAACTAGGAAATATTACACAACTACACGGCATTTTAATTTTTAGTACTGTTACTGAATTGTTATTTCCTTTTTGTTATATATGAATATTTTATAAATCTTAGTATAATAAATTAGCAAAATTTAACTAAACGTACTCTGTATGTACGCATAAAATTAAATTCTTCGAATGATATCTTTTACTTATTCTTAAGAATAATTCTCACTCAACAAAACCTTTGTCAAAAGAATGGAAAAATTTTAAAAATATTTTATATTTCTCATATTCTTATACTACGGTTTCCAACTTCATGAAAAGACGTGAAAAAAAATCCGAATGTTTGCTTCGCGTATTCTATATCAGGCATACAAAAAAAATGGCCATAATAGACAGCGAAATCCCCTATAATTTCAATTAACATCAAATTTTATAATTTAGATAATATCCCATTTTATTATTTCAATTCTCATTTACATGCATAATGAACAGCGAAAAATTTTCGTCAATATACAGGGGATACCAATGTTTTTTACAAACATCATGATATCTCAAATTTTACAACCTCTGTTTTAACCTATTATTTTTAATCTACAATAAATACTTCGAATTTAATACAAGCCATCAATACAAACACATAGAAATTGGTAACTTTCTAATCCAGCATGAGACTCTCTGCAAGTTTTATCAAAAGTATAAGAATAAGTATACAATTCAAATTTAATATTGTGATTTAAATGCATGATTTACTGGTTTCCCCACTGTAGGAATATGCAAAAAATTGGTATGGAAATACTCTCAGTTCTTTCTAATGTTAGCAGAATATTGTTTCTATGTTAACAAAATATATTTATAATATATACAAAATTATATCCAACAAATTATTTTTTGGAAAATCAATAATTTTTAATTTTTTGTCGCAATTTGAACTTTTCTTTTAATTTATTATATATCCAAATGAAGACAATTATATAGTAAGGGGTCAGCTTGGCGATAAAAATTACAAAAAAATAGAAGTTAATGCAAAACATGGCAGAAACAAATTCTAAAACAATTTCCATCAATATTATTGTTTCAAAATAATAATCCATAGTATAGCAAATAAGAACCAAATCAAATCTACTTGGCAATCGATGCATAACCATGCAAAGTCTGGTTTAGTTAAACTGAAATAATAAAATAGTAGATGTGTAACTTTATCCAATGCAGACATTCACTGCACTGCTTTAAAAATCTGCTAATCTTAACTCGTTAAGTAAAGTAAAAAACATTTTCATCCAGCAACAAAAAGGGATTAATTTTTTCCAACAAAATGTTTATAAGCTTTAAAAAAAGAAAGTGCTGGAAAAATAATAACTAACTAAACGATAAGAAAAGGGGTTTTATGTAATCAGTCAACTGAAAATGACCTTATTGAAGATAACTTTACTAAAATTAATTCCAAATTGATTGTTTTTAATCTTTTCGCAAATCTCTAAGTTTTAAAAAAAATCTGTAAATTCTATTTCTTGTCGAAGAAAATGCTTAAGCGCTTATTTGTTTCTTCACGAATGAATATAATCTGCGAACAAAAGATTTGCGTTAGAGAAGATTGGAAATGTTTTTCCATGAAAGAGTATTAAATAAAGATCGTATTGCGTTAAAGTTACTGAAGGGTTGAATGGATAAAAAAAGGCAGGAATAATAAAATGGGAACGAAGTAACAATGGAATGACAAAAGGAAAAGAATGATTGTGATATAAATTTAAATGACAACTTGCATATTGATAGGAATTATTTTTTTAGTTTTATACCAGTAGCAAAATATATTGATCACCTAGCAGCCATATATTTAGAAATAAAAAAGGTACAAACCTATACAGTACACCCACCCCTTATACGAAATATTGTTAGGTTCCGCAAACAAGATAATCATATCACTGACTTTCCGATCCGTCCGAAGGCTCGCAGATAAAGAAAACTTAATGACTGGACTGCCGCAACAGCAAAACAGACAAGAACTGTAATTGAGTCCAAAGAGCCATCACCGGCCAAGGTACAACCCATCCCTAAGGAAGTACGTCCCGTCATCAGATTTCCCACCTATTTGTGTACCCTCCAGCGTGGAGAGATCTAACCACCATCACATCATTTTTCATGAGGTGCCTCGCCAGGGGGAGGAGGGGTCATAAACACAGATAGCATGTGAAGTGGCCGTAAAGCCTAGTTCCAACGGCCTGCAAATCTTCAGATGTCCAACGCGTTGGCCATCTGAAGATTCACAGGTCGTTGGAACTAGGCTTAAGAGGTTACAAATGTGTAAGAAAAAAGAATAACGTACTTAGTTAATACATAATTATGATTTGATAAACAATATATTTCTGTACTTTTTCTGGTTTGTTAATTTACAAAATTTAAAAAGAAAAGGGTCATCTGTTTCTTTTTATCGTGATTAAATTCCTATTCATATCCTTTATACTCCTACTTCCTCTCTGGTTTAGTAATCTGTAACATTCCAAAAATCAGTGATATTAAAAATTAATGACGGATCAGTTATCTTTTCGCATTTTGACCACATAATAAATAAGTACATCGCATATGATTAAGAAAAAGGATTGTCAATATTTGTGGATCTCGACTTCGGAAGTAACTTCTGAGTTTGATGAAATCCAAATTTCGAAATAGGGGAGAAAAATTACTTAACCAACTGGGAGTGCGCATATGGAAACAGTTGACAAGTCTCCTTCTCCCACCCTTTAAGAACAATATGGAATTAAAAATCTTGGATAATAGAGAATTTATTGTATATTAAGGTAGCGAAATTAGGTCTGAACAAACAATGTCGTCCTGCAGTAAAACGGCCATATTTTATTATTTGGAATTAATTGTTGCACCCCAAGTGTTAAATTTTGAAGTTCATAAATTTTAAAAACAAAATTATGACAGATTTCGAAAAAAAAAAATCGGTTGAAAAAGGGCAGGATATCACTGACATTCTATCAAACATTTCCTAATACTAATTAAATATTGTTCTGACCAAAAACATGGAATGGATATGCATTCATTGACAAAATGTTGAAGATGTAACAGAACAAAAATTTTGCTGTAAGATTATTTAAAACTATTAAACTAACAATTTTGAAGAAATTTTATATAAGACATATCATGCAGAAAAAAAAAGTAAAATAATACTCTTAATTATTATTCATCAACAATTACAATAATGTATGATCAAATTATCCAATCATTTAGCAGAAATTTTTGGAATTTTAATTGAATTATTGATATATGAAGACAGATAATTTATATTTACGTGATAATTCACAATTGCACAGATTTGAATGTCTTTTCTTTTCATTAATGGTCATGATTTTTGAAATAGAAGTCTGGAAAGTCAAAGATTCACCACAAGAATCGCTACGATACGTTTTAGACGATAAACTAAGACGAATTTACACGAAGTAGATATTATTACAGAAAGCAAATTCAAAAGCAAAACTTCTCAACATTTCGGCGTTCATATAAATGATCGAAAATGCCAAGTGCCATCATTTGCATTTTTTAATCGTTACAAAGAATTCCATCATCCCATAAAAAACTAATAAATTAAAAGAACTTCAGGTTGATTGCTTTTAGATAAAACAAATTATTTCAGAAAGTACTTACTACCTATTAAACCTCAATATTGAGACTTAAAAATACCGAGGAAAAAACTCATTTCAAAGGCATTAAAATATCTCTCGTTTTGCGATAGTTTAAAAGTTTGAAGAGCATTAAAATAATTCCAAAAGAAGCGATGGAAATTCTGAAACCCTTAATACTGCCAGGGATGGGAAAAAAAAGCAGTAATCAAAAATGAATAATATGGTTACGTTTTATTTCAGATTCTTGAAAACTATTTTTTATGGCTTTTGAAGTCTTCTTCTTTTTATGGTTTCTTAAAAATAATACCTTTTTTAGAAAACAGTTGCAATGGAAAAATAAAGAATTAAAGTAAGTTAAAGAACTTCCTTTTCTATAATAAATTGTAAATATTTCGAACATTATTTAAGTGTTTTAAAAATATAATGGAGCAAGAAAGGTTGGGAAATAAAAATTTACTTATATAAAATTGAACATCTATTAAACATTAACTCATACACAAATACATTAGTATTCAGATTCATATAACTGATAACTAAAATAGTTTTAAGTTTCCACACACCATAAACCACTATAGGGACAAAAAAAAGTTTGATTAAATATAATGATGCATAATACATTATTTAAAAAAATAAATTCAATTTTTTGTTTGTAAATTGTTTAACTGGCAATGATTATAAAAGTTTTGGATAAAAACTAGTTTAAGGTGGATTAAATTTTCGATAATCATACAGCAAGATGAATTATCACGGAAACATATTTAGATTATGAATTTCACAGACCATATTGAGCACATTTTAAAATAAAAAAATGCCTAAAATAATGACAAAAATAAACTGTTTCCATAGGGTTCAACGGTTCACAAATTAAATATATATTTATATATATGTATACGCTTTTCACTGTATTGATTGGCTAGCTAATTGAACACGCATTCCTCATTTTCACGTGAAAAATACTGAAATCCTCGCATTTTACCGATTGAGTTACAGCCTGTTGATTTCAATTCTCATTACAAACTACTAAAACTCTATTTAAAATATTAAAAAATAATTAAATTTGATTAATGAGTTAATATTTGAAAACGATGTATTAACACTGAATGTCATCCACTTCAAGTTTTTTTTTTTTAAGAAAAACATCTGAACTTGAGAAGATAAATAAAACGTGTTTTATTAACGATTCAAAATTATATATATATATATATATATATATATAATATAGAATAGTAAGAATGGAATAAGCAAACTAATAACGTAACTTGATTCTTATGAAAATTATTTCTAATTTCACTGTTGGTGAATTTTTTCCCTTGTGACTAACTTCTATTGTACATTGTTGTACAAAAAATAATCGCATATTTATTGCACGATTCTTTGAGGCTTTTGACATAGAGCAGATTTTTTCATCTGCTTACCTTAACGTTATAATCTCATCTCTGCCCAAGCTGACACTGATCAAACACAAAACCCAGGATTCCGAAAACCATTTCAGTGGCAAGGTGCCAAAAAGTGGGAATATTCGAAAGTTTGGAATGTAGATTCCTTCTACCTTTATCAGAGATGACTCCTGCTCCCCGAAGTTGAATCAATCGATGCGCCGACCAAAGTGGTAAAAAGAAGAAAGAAAAAAATCAATCATTCAATATCCACCAATTTTCCAAAAAAATAATAAACAATGTGGGAAGAAGTTTCAATAAAAATCTTTTTGGGAATTCTTGATTTCTCTACTTTCATAAGTCAGATCTCCTTTTCAAAAAATATGCAAATTCGGCCGCTGTTTCCTTTACTGAGCTGCGGGGTGAAGTCGCTTTTTCTTTTATTCTGGAAAAGAGTTGAGAAAAATTTGAATATTTATTTCTAAAAGATACAGGAGTATATTTTTCTTGTCGCGTTTAATATACGTTAGGTGAAAATAAGTCTGAATTAATACCAAGATCTTAAAAGCTTCCTTTTTCTTCGATGGATTCTTCTGAAAAATCTCGCGTGAAGCTGATGTTCTTATTGGTTTCCGAGCGAAATCTTTTCTGACTTTTTTTATAAAAATTTAATGAAGAGCAGTTGAATGTATTTTTTTTAATACAAATGAAATTCAACAAATATAAAAAAAAAGATTTTCTTATTTTATTCGCATACTTGATTAGGCTATCCATTCTTAGAAACTAGTTTCTGCACGGACAAAAATGTTACTGACTTTTTGAGACGCTATCCATTCTTTCTCGCTTTCCTCTTAACTAACTACCTTCATTTGTCTAACTAAAAAAAAATTGAGAAATCTCTCTATTTTTTTAAAAAAAATACAGATATCAATACTTTTTCTGGAATAAAATCATTTCATATTTAACTCGTTTCCTTTAATTTAATTTACTAATTTTAAAGGAGTAAAATCATTCCTTTAAAATGAGTAATACATATTTGATTTTCATTTCGTATAATTTTTTTCATAATTCATATCTAATCATTTAGATCTGCAAAAATTCAAAAAAATTCACTTATTTAAAAATAGCTGTAACAATATTAAATACAACACTTCATTTGTGTTCCTGCAGACGCTCATTGTATAAAAAACTACTTTTCCTGGTAAATATATGCAAACATTCTAGCAATACTAAGTCAAGCTGAAATCATGCTAATGCGGCTAAATATATTTTAAGTTAATCCGTTTGAGCAACATATTTGTTTCGTATAGAAATGCAGTAAATATTTACTTATACACATTTAAATACATTAACTGGACAATTGGCATCTCTTCTGCTAGAGTCTTCTTTGCCATGACTTTATTTGGCTGCCGGTACATTGGCAGAAAGGTCCATGCTGTTTTCCAACTAGTTAGTATAATTAAACTTCTTCTGAAGAAAGATTCATGGAATTTTTAAAAAAGAGTAAATTAAGTAACTATACATTTGACTTCACTTCTACAGCACGACTCTACTTCGCTGCCTGTACAGGCTTTGGAGAGCCCATGCCCTTTGCCAACTGTTCAGTATAATGAAACATTTTCTCTAGAAATATTCATTTAATTTTAAAACAAAAGTTTTAGTCATATAACTATACATCAGATTTTTTTTTTACTGATGACTCTAATTCGTTGTTTTACAATGGCTCAAGGGAGTTTAATGTCTTTGTTTGTGATTTAGTATAATGAAGTTTTCAAGTTAGACTCATGAAGTTTCAAAACAGAAAGCTAAATTTAAAAAAAAACAAAACAATATATTTAACTTCACTTCTACTGACGATTCTAATTAGGCATTATCTCAAGAGAGCTCATTTTATTTGCCTTTAGTCCAGCATGATAAAACATTTTCATAAGAAAATTTCATGAAATTTGAAAATAAAAAGTTAATCCAATAAATCAAACTCTCTCAAATCTTTAATCACATTATATCAATACAAAAATATTCATTGATAATAACTATTTTCAGAAACAAAATTTTACCCAGTATATATTTATATTTGTTCGAAAAACAAATAAGACACAGTGTTTAAAGAGTATGAAATAATTATATCTGTTAAATACTCTCTGATAAATACTCAATAATCTGTTAAATATCTCGTTTAACTGGCATTTTTCTATACGTCAGGACACATATCATTGATTACAGTGTCTTCTGTATCTCTCAGTTTAATAAACTTCAGAACGTGGACCGGTTTTTTGTTTTCTTCTTCCCCTCCTGCAGCTTTCACTGACGTGATCGAACGAAAACAATGAGTAATTCGATCCCGAAGCAGGCCTTCCACGTAACCTCAACTATGAATGAGCTGCGCCAGAAACCGAGCAGTTCTACGACTTCTTTTTCCCACGACGAAGAATTTCATCGGAAACTATCGAATTTCGAGTTCCTGAAAAGAGGTCCCCGCGCTTCACCGAACATTCACCGTCTCAGAACCGGAAAATGAGAAACTCGACGACTTTTAGCGTCGCTTTGAAAGGTCGTTCCGTCTCTCTGCGAATTAGAGGCGAAAGGAAAAGAATCACTTCTAGTCCAGCGAAAACGCCTCCGATTTAAGGACTCAAAAGAAAAGTACTGCAACAGGATTTAATGGTCAGAGGTGCATCCGTTTCATGCCAATTCTAGCCCTTAAAATCGGAGTCAGTCTAAAAGATTTGGAAGTTTTAGTATGCCACTGATTATTTTCCCCAAATGTTACAAGAATACAAATATTTTTTTTAAAAAAATAAAAAAAATTATTTCATAAAATATATGCAAAACATGTTTAATTAATGCTGAGATACTTATAAAAAAGTTACAATCTCTACTGTTTCTATTTCTAATATTTAAACCTTTTCAGTCGAATGTCTCCCCTCAGCCACCATTCAAAACGGTGCAACATTTTAGAATTTTATTCATATATTTTTTAATTTTAATTTTTTAAAAATAAATACAGAATGTTAAAACAATGTTTATTCATTTTCAGGGAAACTTAAAGCATGTATGTATTTTTTGGTGTTATAAACAGGTTCTATGCATTAAGTGAATAATTATGCTTCGAATTATCTTGCCGACGCAAAGGGTTAAAGAAAAATAATGTTATTTTCGTTTTTTTACGGAAGTAAACAATTTAAATCCATTCATTTATTCTCGATGTCCCACATATTTCAATAATATTTTTTAAATACGCAGAAACAGCTAAAGAAGAGTTATTTCTGTTCTAAAAATGCCCGATGTTCTAATTTGTAAGCCATTATAGGATCTATCTCAAAGGTATTAGACAAGTACAAGCGAATTATAATTCCTGAAATTCGCTGTTTCCATGAATTAAGGGCTTTTCTTTTTTAAATTTTAAGAATTTTAAATAAATAATTCTATTTTATTATCCCTCGTATATTTCTTTCAAAAATCACAGCTCCTACACTTAAGGGGAAATAATAAAATTTTCAATTCCAAAATAAAATTTCAAATAAAATGAAAAAATGACAGTAAATTATTTTCACGAAAGCGCACGACAGTTTTAAAATTATATGCATTATTTTTTCAAATTTTTGCGGTCATATGAATCGACATTTTAGCGTCAATATAAACAGTAGAAAATTAAAAACACCTTTTTACTTTTTTATAAAGTGGCTCAATTAACAAGATTAAATAAAGACATCAAAAATAATAATAACAATAATTCGTAAAATATCATAAATTATCCAACACGTTAAAATTTTAATTTTGAATTATATCATTCCGAGTTATATATCTTATATTTCCTATCCATCTGCAGTAAAGGCAAATTGGCTTATTACTAGCTATCCAGTTTTATTGAGTTAGTCGCAAAAAAAAAAAAAACTGATTGCATTTTCTAGTCCTATTCATATATCCTTTTAAAAGTGTATTTACAAAAACATTTAATCATCATAATACAATTTTGTATATTGGAAACCAATATTTCCTGATGCTCCTTCCATTTGAATAGCAAAGTTAGTGTTTATATTTTGGTCACCAATTCTAGAGCCAATTTAAATTTTACAACTATAATTTCTTATAACATGTTTTATAGAGCCTTTCATTAAACCAAACAAGCGAATGAATGCATATTATTCGCATGTAATATGAAAAACGCGTCAAACGTTTTGTCACGCAGTTTTATTTTAATAATAAATATTCCAGACATAAAGGCCATATTTGACCGAAAGAGGAAATAAATTATATTTTCATTCATTATTTCGCCTGACTATTGTCAATGGTATAGATTATGGTAATGTTATATTAACTCCAGTCGTGAAAAGCAATCCGTTTTGCTTTCTTTCTTCCTTTACAATTTCGAAACAGAAATTTTGTTGTACAACAAACGTGCAGCAAGGGATCGAAAATAAATTATCGGTTGGAATAGGGTTAGCAGATCGAATAATAGAACAATTTTTTCTCGCCTTTCATTTTTTTATACACACAATGGCCAGCAAGCTCGACATAACTCGTCTAGGTTTGTATGAAGTTTCATCTACGTTCTTTTTTCTTTTTTTTTTCCTTCCATTCTATTTTACTTTTCTTTTCTGAACAATATAATATTCCATTTTCGATCTTTTCTTTTTCATTCATATTTTTTTTTATCGTTTGCCAAGGTACATCTAACACGTCCTGTGCATTTGCAGGAGAGAAATAACAGTCCGAAAGGAAAATAAAAAAAAGTAATAAGAAAAAAAATGACGAAAAAAGATATAAGAATCTTTTGGAGAGAAAAGTAAATGTTGGGATTTTGCTTTTTCATTCCGCCCCCCCCCCCTCCAGAAGCACACTTAAGATACTGAAAGTAAAGCATAAAAGCAAAAGTTTGAACGTCTTACCTGAAGCTTTTTCTTCATCTTAAAGAAAGCAGTAAAAAAAGAAGAAAAAAATTATCCTTAACAGAAAAACTAGATTTATTAATTTTTTGATGTTTTTTGAAATTTTCTTTTAACGCATGAAAGAGAAAACAGTTTGTTTGGGTAAAAAACATGCTTCTTTTTTTTCTCCCTCCAGCGAAAATTGGCATTGCTCTTCTAAGAAAAATGCCTCTAATTAAACACCCTATTTATTTTTATTAATCATTTAACTCCACTTGAATAATTAATCTTCTTTAGAAATAATGAGCACAACTTATTAATTATTTAGAATACAAATAAATAACTTTTTTACTATCCAAGCAATTTCTTTAACGAAATAAAAAAAAGCATATTTCTAACTGCGAAAATAGTTAATGATATACTGAAGTAATATCCACCCTTCTAAAAGAACGAGCTTATTACAAAAACTATTAAATGCTGATACTTGAAAAAAAATATTATATAAAATCTTGTTGCTGATCTTATTAGTTAAATTATTTATTAAAGGATTAAAAAAAAACGATTAGATAACGTGGGATGTAATTTTTCTTATTTTTTTTATTGCTAAGATATGTGTTGAAAGAAAATAAGAACCACGTTTCCAGGGCACACAGACATATTGCATTAATAAAATATTTAATTAGAAATAAATAAATTACAGAAACATAAAAAAAAGAAAAAAGAAAATTGAAATCTACAATCGCAAGCTTTAAATTATCATTATTAATTTTTAAGTCATTATTTATCGTAATTAATTTAAATCATTAACCAATTTAAACCGGTTTGAAACAATCCCGAGATTTATCTATCGGTATATACATACCAATATAGAAGTGATGAAGAGCTCGGAATTATTATATATATATATATATATATATATATATATATAAAATTCATTTCTTTAAATTTTTATTCCCAACTTTCCTAGTTAGCAAACAAAATTTTGGACCGAAAACCGATTTTGAGATGTAATAACAGCTATGATGTCATAGTTCTTCTTGAGCCTTTTAAAAATGCATCTGCTGTCAAAAAAGAAAACATAATGATAAAGCAATACTGGTAAAAACAGATCGTTATTTTAAAAAAGCATCTGCTTTCAAAGAAGCATCCTTAATAATAAAGCAATACTGGTAAAATCTGATCAACCTTTTGAAGACGCATCTGCTGTCAAAGAAGCATACGTAATAATTAATAATGCAAAACTGGTAAAAGCAGGTAAAACTATTTTTTGCCCGTTTTGGAGACATCAAAACTTCCTAACGAAAACAACACAACTTTTTTTTTTAGAATATTACTATACCATACTCAATAAAAAGGGTTTTTCACCTCAACAAAAATTTACAAACGTAAGCAAAGGATGGCAGTTCTCAGCTTCGGTATTAAAGGAACGCAAGTTCAAGACTGAATTCACCGAAAACCTATGACACCGGCAATTCTGATCCAATAAAATCTAAAATGAAAAAAGCAGAGACAAAATCCACAACCTTGCATCGAAATAAAAATGTTTTTAAAAATTATGCAAGTTGATATATTTTAAAAGTACGATAGACATGACTTTCCATGAACATTAATGGCAGGGATCAATGAGAAAGTGAAGAAAAAGCTTATAAAATTAATAGAAAATTGCAATTCATGACATCTAGCAGCCATGTTAACATTTACTGGATCTTCATAGATGGCCATACTCGTTAGAAGATAAAATATAATGAATAGAACAGAAGGGTTCATAAACTATTGTTATTCGGATACCAGTTTTGGATTATGAATAGTTCAGAGTCTTCAATTTGTACCAAAAAAATACTATTTATTATTATTGCAACTTTATGATTAGAAGTTTGCTGTGTTTTTAATGGATAATAATAAAGAAATAATTTCAGCAGAAAGTAGTACATTTTTTTACAGTTTATTTGGTTTTGAAATAATGCAATCAACTTTTTAGCAAACGGAGTACAGATTATTATAAAGAAAAAAATGGTTAGTTATTGAAGAACTATCATGATATTAAAATGTAAATGAATACTTTTTCCGTTAAACAATATGATTAAACATATAAAATTCATCACCCCCCGTAAAATAACGTTTTTACTCTCGATTTGTTTTGCAGTACTATGTCAGTACAGTTCCATTTTCTGTTTTAACATTAAAAAAAATTGGTACAATCACTTGTACAAACAATTTGTAAGTTTAGAAAAGTAATTAAGAAAAGATTATTTGGTAAAAAAAAAATTGTCTTTACGAATAAGTCGAAAAAGAAAAAAAAATTAAAATCCCAAAATAAATTTGGGTTTATGTGATAAATAAATATTATTTTTCTTCGAAATTAATTTCAATTTATAAATTAAATTAGATTCTCGCATTTCTTTTAAATACGAATGCAATCAAAATCAGATTATCGACTCAGGCCAGCTGATGAAAGAGAAATGACTCAGGTGCGTTAAAATGTTTAAACTAAGTTATCGTCTAATGATACCGCAAAAAAAGGCAAGATAAACGCATAACTCCAACATTCTATCAAAAGATCCAACTAATTATAATGAATTAACCTTACAAAATTACTGATCATCCGATAAAGTCTTTTGTAGTTCCACTGCAAAGTTGCGTAAACATGCGTCGTCCCCCAATCCAATTCCCCGAGCTTTCAATAAATTTCAAAACTCCGACACAAAAGACTAAAACCGAGACGCTCTTGTTATCGGGCCGATTAGAGCACCGCTGATAATTACGCTCGAACCTCACAGGAGCGGCTTACACTAAAAGAACCACTTTTAAAAAGGGTGAATATATATTTTTTTGCAGTGAGGGGGTTGAGAGCCCTCCTCCTCACCAGAGGCGAACCGCCACCCACAAAAGAGAGGAAGCGAGGGCGGTGAAAGATGTGACCCAATTTATTTTCTGCAAAAGAAAGGGCCGCCCTGGCTGCGATTTATGTGGGGGGGGGGGAGGGTGCGATATATATGCTGCCTTTCTTGATCGAGTGCCGCAACACACGCGAGAGGACCAGCTTCTCCTGGGGCTCTTTTCGGCGTCATCTTTATTTCCTTCCCCTGATCGAAAGAATAGGGGATACGCAATACTGTAACCCAGCAGCTTGATCCGGATTAAAGCCAAAAGATTTATTTTCATAGGCATATTTATTTTACATAAAAAAATTTTTAAAATAATTGTTATGTAAATATGTATAAGAGACCTAGTTATAGTTTGTAGAATAAAATAATTCTAAATAAGAAAATAATTACATTAAAACTATTTGCATACTAAAAAGTGAAACATTCAAATTGAAATTATAAATCCCTTTTTAGTTTAAAATTTATAATTCATCATTATAACTATTCTATAATTTTGAAATCAATTTTTTTCTCGAATTTTCCACCAGATGGCATGCTCATATGAAATAAAAATTAATTCAGGGTTTTGGAAAATAATAATGAAGTTATAAAAATAAATTTGAGCAGAGAACAAAAGTTATCCTTTTATTGTAAATTAAAATAATATAGCTAATATCTTTAGTCAATATTTTTTATTGGACATTGCAAGGACAATTATATAAATATATGCGTAAATACTGACTTTCTTATTTATTTCAAATCTAAAAGCAATTTACTGTGTCGAATTTCATCGTAAATACTTTTTAAAGTCCAGAAATCAAACTATTTTAAATATTGTAATTTAAACATAAAGGAATACATTAATCTATTAAATTGTAACTTTTTAATAGTTAGTGCTTTCAGGAGGGACGTGGTCAATAAAATAAAGCAAACGGCCGATAAAGTGTCGTGGTTAATACCAAAGGGTCTTTTTCATTAAACTTCGATCTTTGATCTTTAACAAAAACAGGGCGAGTGGTCTCCCCGCTATTTTCTAATTTATATAATTTAAATATAATGCTAAATATAATTATTATATGCAAAAAGACAAACTTTTTATTTTATGTTCAAATAGCTTCTTTTTTAAACACAAAAAGATGTTCGAAATTCTGAAAAAATTTACCCGATTAACCATTGGTACAACCAATAAATTGCAGTTTTGTGTTTGTAAATTTTCAGGAACACAGAATAAAAATATTCTATTTCAGTTTCAATCAGATAAAAAAAAAACCTGCCAAATTTTCTGCGTTTTACGAACTTTCTTAATTTAGATACCTCATCTGGAACTCTTTTCTTTAGAAATTCATACTGTAACAGAAACGTTTCGAAGAGATAATTTTAAATAAAAACTTAGAAATAAAATATTTTAATTTACATCTCTATTCTTTAACGTAATGAATGATTTATCTCAGTTCTTTCGAAATTAAATTATCTGAAGTTAAAATGACCAGATTTTTTGAGTTTTACCCGATAGCCATTAATACTGGAAGTAGGGAAATATACCAAGCTAGGATTGCACGCGTCTAATTGGGATGTTCGATAATTTTATATTGACACTGTTTTCTTAGAAAAATTCTTAAGAATCTAAATTCATATAAGTAAATATAAATAACCCTTTAAAATATTTCTAATGTTAATTATATCCCTTTATTTAAAATATAGAATGTTTAATTCAAATTCGGTGCACAATCGCCTTATTTTCTGAGTATGGAACAAATAATCTCGAACGGAGATCGTTCAAGCTAATTCGGAACGTTAAATCCCTTAAATGACCTTAGAATGCTGACCCAGATAAACAGTTTATATAGAATTTAAATTCGCTGACATGAAATTTCTATGCATTTAGCTGAAATTTTAGTCATCTTTTATATATTGCATATATACATTTGCGAAGAAATGAGGCAATCATATTATATTTATATTTAAAGTAGAGTGTTATAATCACAGAAATTTTATTCATATTTTATTACTATTCAAATGAAGTTGAAATTGAAATAAATGCAGTGGAATTTTACCATTAAGTGCTCGCTAAATCTTCAAATGTGAAAAATATCGAAATATGAATACAGTAAAATAAGAGAAATTACCTACTAATTGTCTGAAATAAACAACTCAATTTGAGCAGAAAAGAAAAGATTCTGATGTTTAAAAAAAATCAAGCTGTGGGCAAACGCTCTTTTTTATTATATTAATTACAGGAATGCCATATGTAAAAGATATAAAAAGCTTCATAAAGATATATTATACAATAGGGAAAAAGTTATATTTCCGAAATTTAGCTGTAATATTTCCGAAATTGACACACACACACACACATATATATCAGTCATAATATTATTAATTATTGTGATAATACATTTTCTTGTATTCAAATTTTCGGCTTCAGTGAATGCAAATGTAAAAAAATGGTTAGAAAAAGAAAAGAAACTAAATCATAATTGTACTTACATTATGTATATCACAGACAGATCATAAAGATGAACCCATATGGTCCCTTCTCATCACACGAGCTTTACAGAGTTTGTTATGGAAGATCTCCTTAGTGAAGACGTCTTAAAGTCTTTGCAATTGACACTATCCTTGTGAAGCCTTGCTTCAGGCATAGCGAACCGAAGCTTCTCCCAGAACCTTCGATCTCCCCAGTGGACGACAGACGCCGACCTCAAGCACAGCCGGACATCTGAATCGAGGTCCTTGAAGCTTATTTTGTCCAGAAGAACCACAATGACACGATGGCGCCGGTTGATTTGGCTCTCATGGTGAGCAGCTTTCAACTCATAGATACACCATTCGCTTTTCAAATATTGCTCGGATATTACGGCTACAGTGCATCGGCTGCATTCAATGGCCTCGGAAATAGCTTCAGCGACATATTCGGCCATTGGAAGATCTCTGTATCTGAGGCACAACCTGTGAGGATAAGTTCCATCTTCTAATTCAGGAGCAAGCATCTGCGATACGAAAGCCTCATCCTTTTTGCAATATGACAAGAAAGCATCGAATAGCTTTTCAGCTTCAGTAGGATAATTGTTACGCTGGAAGAGGCGGATGCCATAGCGACTGTAAAACCAGATCTTCATCTCAGTGTTATAAATGCAGAACAGGACCAAACTCAAAATCAAAAGAATAAATAAACATGGAGCCAATATCATCACAGGCACATAGTCTCCGGCAAATTCATCTTTATAGTAGGTCAAGGCGCTGTGATTAGAACAAGCGGTGGAATTGAATTCTAATACATAGGGTCCAGCTGATTGATTTTTATAACATCGTACATCTTCTCGATCGACAACGAATGCTCCAGCTGCCAAAAGCCAGTCCTGGAAGCTTCCCAAATAATCGCATGAGCAGGTCCAACTATTATGACCTAAGCGAACCACAGACAGACGGCGATTATAATTCAGATTCCAAACGTGGAAATCAATCAGGTTATTATGATCCAGAGCTACAACTCTAAGAAATTTCAGATGGGCGAAACTGGAATTATTTATCGAAGTCAAACGGTTATAGGATAAATACAATTCTTGCAAGTTTGTGAGGTTTGTAAATTCATAACCATGAATTGTAGATATGTAGTTGTGTTCGAGATGCAACTCTAGCAAGTTGATCAACCCATTGAAAGTTCTGTTTCGAATGGCATGTATGTTACTGCCATTCATATGAAGTATTCTCATGTTCTTTCGTCCAATAAAAGAATGACTGCCGACTTGACTCATATCATTGCCATCTAGATACAAATCGGTCACATCCATCGGTATGCGAGCTGGAGTACGCGTGTAGCGACTGGAGCTGCAGTCCACAATATTGGTATTCCATGTTTGATCAGAATAACAAGTGCAATTCTCTGGGCACACCATTTCACAGTCACAGGCATCAAACTCACAGCAATGACAGAGGGCAAAACAGTGACTTCTATATCTGCACAAGAATTCATTGGATTTGGCTCGAGTTATGGGTACTAACGCATGCTGCCTAGGAAACGTCATGTGGCACAATACCTGGTCTAAGTCAGCAATTTGTGGATACTGGCGCATATCATCTAAATTATTGATCCTCTGTAACCATTCCATTGTACAATCGCAATGAAGAGGGTTTTCCGACAAATAGAAAACAGGAAGGTTTCTTGTTATAGGTACACTTCTTAATCTTAAGGCATTAATGTCTAAGTTTTGAATGTCATTGTTGCGCAAATCCATCAAAGTCAAATTCGTCTTACTCATAAACGTAAATGAGTTTATTATTTTGAGAGAATTGTTGCGAAGAGATGCTGTTTCAATTCCATACGGGAAAGTCGCAGGATTTATCTCTTGGATTCTATTGAAAGATGCATCCATAAACTTTAATTTCAAAATAGATTCTAATTCAAAATAATTGCCTAAACTGTCAATACGATTTGAATGCATGTCTAAGTGAATAAGTCCCGTCGGGATAAGGGCATAATCAAACCATGTTATATTATTTCGAGAGACATTCAGTGACTTGAGATTTTGCAAATTCATAAACAATCCATTTATGTCAGACAATAGATTATCATTTAGTTCAATTCGTTCCAATTCTATAGCATCATCAAATATCCCATGTTCTAAAGACTGTATACGATTTCTCGAAAGATCCAGAATCTTCAGGGAGTATTGATCTCTCAAGGTACCACGGCTTAAATTTCCGATAAAATTGTACTTTAAATCCAACGTTACGAGGCTTTTCAGATTCTCAAATGTATCATTCGTTATATTCGATATGGAATTATAAGACAAATCTAGATCTAAGAGGTATTCCATTTTATTGATGGCTATTGGAAAGGATGTTAAACTATTGTTTTTTAAACTCAAATATTGGAGACGAGTCAAATTCATGAATGCATCTGAATGTATCAGTTCCATGTGATTACTAGAGAGCCACAGTTCTTGAAGGTTTAGAAGTCCATTGAATGTATCGGCTTCGATCAACCTTAATTTGTTGTTGGTTAATTCTAGAATCTTAAGACTAGTTAAGTGAGAAAATGCTTTCTCAGCTATGTATTCAATGATATTTTCTCTCAGATCCAGAACCTGCAAGTTAACTAAGGACTGGAAGGGCATACCTTCGATGCGTCTAATTTTATTGTAACTCAGATTCAGAATTTTTAATCGATTGGGATTTTTGAAAGAATCTAAAAGAAAATGCAGATCAAAAATTATGTTGTGGGACACATCCAGGTGAATAAGTTGGGATAGAGATCTGAAAAGAGCCGAAGGGAAACCAGCAACCGAATTATTGCGAAGTAGTATTTCTCGCAGTTCGGTAGAATGATGGAAAAAATGTGGATGGAATTCACTCAACTTATTATTGGACAGATCAATAAACTGAAGCCTCTGCAAACCAATCAAAGCGTATGGTGACATCTGAGATATGTGATTGTCGCTGAGAGACAGATTCTTCAGCCTTCTAAGAGACGACAGAATTTCATCCGTCAAATATTTCAATCTGTTGTGTGATAGATCAAGCATTTGAAGTTCCGGAATGCAGGGGAAAAGTTTGCGCTCCTCCAATCCAAGATGCTTGACGTCTTGTAAGCCATTATAACTGAGATTCAACTGTTTTAGGTTGATAAGGCCACAGAATGCGTATTCGGGAAGAGAGACGATATTGTTGTTAGCGAGATCCAGATATTCCAGCTCCCGGACCTTCATCAAGCTAGTTGGTCCGACACTAAAAATGGATCTATTGTCTTCATATTTACCAGTGTGTATCGTGAGGTTCTTGAGCGATATCAACCCAAGGAGTGCATTATCTGCTAATTCGGAAAAAGAGCATCGTTCAAACCTCAATGACTGTAAATGCTTGAGATGCGCTAAGGAACTGTTTGTAAGGCGTCCTTCTACGTAACGATCATCACAGATAATGGTCAGTCCAATAGTATGCAAGGACTGTATAAGGCTAAAGTTCGTACTGTCCATTTGTGTACCGACTCCACTTACATGACAAGTCAGCAGAACGCCAGGTTCTATTTGATGACTCTTCATTGTAGTCCATTGGCAGTCACTGGGTGCTGCATAATTCATAACGTAGGCATGCTTGGAGTGCACAAGGATTATTAGAAACACAGCAATGAGCTTTAGTTGGTCCATCATCGTTTCCGAAAATGATATGTTGAAAAGTTAGAATATATCGGTTTGCAGATAAACTCTAAAATAGAATTCGCAGGACTGGATGTCAACAACAGTAAATGCTATTTATACAAATCTATTGAATGGAAGATAATCTTTCATTTAGAATTTGAAGATAATTCTAAACTATTTCAGTACGAGAACATGCAATATATTTATACCACAATAAAAGTATTACAACATCAAATCTCTCAAATATTTTCTGGCACGTAATTGGACGCTACTATGAAAATATAAAAGCATTTACATTAACACGTTTATGCAATTGTTCCATGGACTGTCACCAATGTATTCACTTGAAGCCAAGCAATAGGCCAGTATCATTTCAAGAATAAAAAAGTTATTTTTCCCCTTCCGAACTGAAATGAAAATAAAATCACAAGCAGAATTCTTCGCACCAGTTTCGTGTGTACAAATCTAAAGTGTTTTTTTTTAAATCCTTCTTGTAATAGATTTCAGAACAAAACCAGTTATTTCGAACAAAACTTGTTCTATCTTTTTTAGAAAGAAGTAAAATAATAAAAAAGAGCGCTAATCGCTGGGAAATAACTTCGAAGAAGAAGCGATCTTTTTCCTTCCTCCGACAATCTTCCGCTTCCAACTTAATCCCCAAGTTGAAGTATCCTCTCACAAAAGCTTGAAGAAGACAAATAATACTCTGGAACCCGATTGTGCTCTACGGGGATTTAACCGCTTGGTTCCTCTTCCCCCGGGTTTTCGAACATGGATTCTTCCACAAACATCTGTCAACTGGACTAAGTGGCCGTCACATTCCTTTGGAGTGTGCAGCGACCATTTCTGGCTCATTTGCAGCTCAGGTAAGTCAGAAGATGCTTTTACGCATTAGTTAAGCTTGCCATTAATTTCAGAAAGAGCGATGCAGTAAATCAATTGAGCAGAATCTTCTATCCCCGGTGTTAGCGCCGGTCACTGGCTGTTCATCTATGAAATGAACTCGTAATAGAGACGAATGGTTCCCAGAGGCACTGCGGCTGTCTCTTCTGGAATGCGATGCGACAGAGAAAGGAAGACGATCTCTTTTTGGGTTTACCTGAAAAATTTATAAGGACAACATCGTGAGAAACTTATCAATTGATAACATACATAACAATACAAAAGAAAGTAGAAAGAAAACATATGTTATTTTTTTATACTAGGCTTTTTTTTTATCACGAACTAATCCAGAGAAGCGGAAACAGATTTGTAGCAATATTATTATTTCAGCATTAGTCAGAACTTGCATAAAAGTTCTCAATTGATTGTTATTGGTTATGTCTCGGTTGATTGTCATAGATCATTATTTGTATGCGAGTCTCTAGACGATCAGAAAAAAGTGTAATAAAATTAGAAAATCAACAACGTGTAAATGTCTTCTAGCATCACGTTTTCTTACATTTGTAGACTTTTCTATAATTATCGATTAATAGTGGCATTCTAGTGGTAATGATTAACTTCGCCGCACACTGGCATAGGGGCAGCGCGTCCCAGGTTCGAGCAGGGTTGTCTTTCTGTGCTCTGTCAGTAAAGAGTGTGAATGTGCCCCCCTGTAAAAAGGGGCTGTGTAAGCGGATGTTGCGAGTGAGTAGCAAAAGTGGTACTCTTGGTCCTAATAGGGGCTACTACAAAACAAGAGACGCTGACAAAGCTTAAATCACTGACTACCTCAGCAAGCTTGTCAACGGTAAGCGCCATCAGAAACTACAACATGTTTCACTTCGGTTCTACTTCAAAGTTAGAAAGATAGTTCATCGAAAAGTGCCTGGTACCACGATAGAGTGCCTGAGAGCTCTATCGTCACAGTGATCTCTCATTATCATCTAATGACGGACAATTTTTCACAATCACAACGTTCGTCCAAAAATAGAGAGAGTTACTTCAAACTGAGTACAAATGTAGCTAAGTTAAATCCAACTTATTAAAAGTAATTAAATGTTGTTTAATTTAAATAATTATTTAGATTCTTTTTTAAAAAATTACGGCCGTTATGTTGAACATGCTTTGTTGCAATTAAATCTGTCAAAAATATGCTAAATGTGTAATTCATTGGAAAAACTGCCCCTGGTGGTGAAATTTAGAACTTTTTTTATTCGCTCAATGTTGTATACAAAATTTCATAACTTTCTGAGCAATAGTTTAGCCTGTAGATAACTTTTAAGTGAGGTCGTTTAATTATGGACACCCTGCATATTATAATGCTTATTAAATTATGTATCTCATAGTTTTTATTAATATTAAAAACTTATATCAAATAAATTATTTATCAAATAGTTTGTGAAAATCCCAAAATTAGTTTTAGTTCTTAAGCAAATTGTTTTATTACCTATGAACCGAAAAAACAAACATATGGACAAAAATGAAAATAACAGGATCTAAAATGGATAAAAAGTAAGGACTTAAAAAAATGTAAATGGTTATTCAGATCCTATTAAAGAGTATTAAATAATTGAAAACTTAAGGGGGGGGGAGAAAAGAAACAAACTTGAAACAGTAACGTTATTTTCTCCCTCGCCTTAAAAAAAGGAGGATAAAGGCTTAGAGAGCCATCCACCAATGAGGCATTTTAGCTTAACAGACGAAGAAATCAAACCTACAAAGGCAGAAATCTCGTTTCTAAATCTACTGGAGTAATTAAAGTGTCTCTCATTACAGAGAAACTATTTGTTGGCCGTTAAAATTCCAGGAAAGCTTTTGTGACTTTTTTGGAAGTTAGCCAAGTTAGAATTGTTTAGCCTAACATAAAAAGAGAACTTTTTAATCTTCCTGTATTCAACAAAGAATTGCTTAATTTAAAGCCACCACTGCAGCTGATTACTGTTTAGGTTTATGTATAGTCTCTTTTATTTTTTTTTCTCTTCTCGTTTGCTTTATTTCGCTTCAAAGCGCGAGTGTACAAGGCAATTTGCTTTCTAGTTTCAATGCAAGAAGATTATGTCAAACCAAGTGAGTGAAATCTTTTTGAGTTGGAATAATTCGACCTTTGTTTAAAAGAGACAACAGTGGTTATATCTTTCCCGTAGGAATAAATAATGGAAGTAATCTTGCCCTTTCAAAGCTTTTAATTCTAACAAAAGAACTTAAATATTTATTCGTTCTAGTATTATTATATGAATAGCAGTAAGGTACATACTTTGAAAATTTTTATGCTTGCTTTAAGCTAGAAAATTAGTTATGCCACATTTGCTTTAAAGAAAAATCTAATGTCTTCCCTTCTTTGCACCAAGTGTTTAAAAGACAATTATTAATTCCATGCCTTTGATAAGAATTTATTACGTCACATTTCCACTTGTAATTTTATCGCACCGTTACCATTTTAATTATATTCCATGAAAAGGGCAGTAGTAGAAATTCGTATTCTTTTTTTAAAAAAAATAAAGTATAGCAAAAAAAAAGTAGTTACAGAATTTCAAAAATTTTTACATTTTATTCAATTTTCCTTCACTTCACAGAACAAATAGCTGAAAATTCAAATCTTTCATTAACTTTGACACACACTTTATTCCCACTTATTAAAACATTCTTAAAAAGCTTATGAGTACATTAACTTTTCAACCGCATTTACATCCCTCCATATGTTTTTATCAAGTAAATATTTTCCAAACTAAATTATTTTGAGCATCCTTGTGCCTGTGTGTGTATTTTTTAAAATCAAAATGGACATACAGTCTTTCACTAGTTTTATATTCAAATCCTTATAATAGTACAGGATATATAAAACTGATTTTAACTTATTATACCAGCATTCCCTTTTCCTTTCAAAAAGTGTTTTCAGTTGAAATAAATAATGGCTTTACGGTTCCAGTAATGTTACGATTCTAATAACTGAAAAATGTAGCACGTGTCAAATACGCGAAATTTTATTAACGCAGCATTAGAAGCACAGCATGGTGCATTGTAAATTCAGCGAATATTAAGATTTTTTTTTCCTACATAAACCCTCTTAAAGAATGAAAGCGTTTAGCTACAATTCTTCAACTTTCTTTAATATGAAGTGCAAATTTGATTATTCCGAAGTTGATGCGTTTCATCAAAACAGTTCTGAACAAAAACCTAAATGCCGAATAATAAACGATCAGCAATAACTCCTAGTTGACATTTGGAAGTATCGAAACGCAACAAACGATGAAAATAAATAGGCTTTACGCTTTAATATTCCATTTAATCTTCCGCGGCATCGAGACTGCAATGCCGCGCACAAAATTCCCTGAACCCTGTCTTTTCTGACCAAGAAAGTCACATGGCGGCATCTTCAATAAAACGATTGAAGGGGGGGAGGAAAAGTATTTCCAAATGAAATAAGGTCACGTAAAGACGTTTCGAAAACAGATATTTCAGAAGAGGAGGAAGAAGACAGTCGAGTGATACATGGAATAAAACCAGATTTTTTAAAAATGAAACGGGAGTAAAACTTTGTTGGTTGAGTGAGTGGTAGGTTGCAGCTTGCATGGTGACCACCACAGAAGACTCCTATTCCCCCCCTCCCTTGCCTCCAAGGAATTCTGTTATCATTACGGCAGCAGATGCCGCAAGTTCATCTCATCGAGCAGTTAAGGTCAAAGCAGCAAACTTAGCATAAGAATCGTAATTACTTAAACGCGAACAATTACCAGGCAAAGTATCACCAGCCATTTTTCTTTCTTTTTTTTCCATTCTTCCCTTCTTCCACATTTACAACTCAAAGCACTATCTAATTGCCACTAAGAAGTGCAGAGTAGCCCTCCCTTCCTGCGTAATTTGCTGCAGTGTCCTGGCTTAGATGGTGAAAGGGGGAAGAAAAAAACTCATATGTCGGGGAGATCTTAGGGATTTTAGTGAACTCATTAATAAGAAGGTTTTCCTCTGCAGTTCGCGTAATTAGTGTTTCACCACGTTTTGTTTATCATCACTAACGCGGCGAACTTACTTGTTGAGTAAAGGGGCGATTTTTCTCGCTAATTACACAAATTAGTGGGTTAGAAAGAGATTTAAGCTCAGGGATAGAGGGAACTAGGATGGTATAAAATGTTAGCAATCGGGTTAATTATTCAAGGATGATGATCTTCGGAAATAATTCAACGTCTTTATAGGTAATTCTTGGGCAATGATCAAGGAGATTCTTTAAATAAGTGGATTGGGAACTATTTTGTGTAGTAATCCCTTCGGAAATTGAGGGAGCAATATAATCTTAACAGGTTGCCTTTCTGGAATACATTGAAATCCAACATAATGTCAGAATATTTATAATAAAAACCTTTACACAATCAAATGAAAAGGATGGTTGACTATCACTTGTATGATTTGAATTAAAAACTGGCAATATTTGCATTTAGGGACTTTAAGAAATAGAAATAAAAGATTTAAAAAAGCATTCTTTAGATTTTAAAAACGTATACATTCCTTTTATTTACCTTTGCCATTGAGTTGAAAAATAATTACTTTACGGAAAAATATACATAATATTATTTTAATAATAATATCTGAAAACTAATTTTTAAATCATTTTATTGAAGATGACTTTATTAACTTAATTCCATAATTTAAAATCAAATGTAATGGTTTTCTACAGAATATTTCAATCTTTACAGTCGAAAAAATATTTAAAAGCATAAACACGCACATACATATATGTGTGTGTGTGTGTTTTAAATTGAATTTCCCCGAAAAATTAATCTACATCTTCTAATAACTCTTAATGTAGTTTTAACAATAAAATTTTAAAAACAAAGAAATAAAACGTTAAAATGAAGTAACGTATTGAATGGTGCCTGAGAAGAGAAATTCTACACAAAGGGTTAAAAAATATTGTTAATGTAGAACACTTTTTCCTCGATTAACATGATTAAGTATCGAAGTCATATGATTTAAGAATCGAAGTTTTAAATGTAGTTAATTAAATTACAAACCTAATATCATGCACTGAACAACTGAAATATAGTAAAGAAATTAAGTTTTCTCATAAGTATCTTATAAACATTCACAATTTATAATCTCAATGCATTCAATATTTATACAGTTTTATAATTTTCTAAGAAATTGCTCATATATAAAATCCTTGTATTTAAATTAGTGTTTTTAAATATCAAATTTCTTTATTTTAAGATTAACATAAAAAGAAAAATGTTATTTCAACTATCGACCTATGTATTATACATTACTATGTATTACACATACCTAGACATTTACACGTAAGGCGATAATTTACTAGCGTAAATTTTAAAATTATCAGTAGGCTTAATCGCTTATCTTCCGGTTAAATCAAAGAATAACGCATTTAAGAATATGGCTACATGTTTCTTTTTTTTCCCATGAACCAGATGGAAAATCAAATATAATCTTAAACAGTCACGTACGGGAAATAAATAAAGTATCTTTATGTAGAGGCCTGCAATTACCGCGTCAATTGACAGCTGATTTACAGCGCACCGAATTTCACAGCTTCATCAAAAACGTATGCAAATAACAAAATAAAATAACAATTAGCTATTAAATCAAATTTAATTGAAGAGTTTCGCAGAAGTTTGAACAATCTGAATAAGCAAAAAGCACAAGCCTCCTGCATTATGCGATAACAAAAACAAAGTCAACATCGCAGGCGAAGAATGTGTGATTTACGTCCACCGACAAGCCCCCGATGCCTCAACTGGTATGTACCTAATATCCTGTTGTTGACACCACAGGGCCAAAGAACATCGTTCCAGAATTAAGATATCTTTCCGTCATAATCTGCCCGACAAAGAAATATAGATGTAGACATAAATTATAGCAAAGTGTCGATATTTTTTTTCATTATTTTAGTCTTTGTTTGGAACTAATGAAGTCCTTTAAGGCCCCATTATTGAGCGCTAGACCAACAATTTTCTTAGTGATTAATCGTCTTTTGAGTGAATCCAAAACAATGACCCCAGGAATGAAAGTCATTTGGGAAGAAAGCACCACGGAATAAATCATAAAAATGGCTCTTCATGATTTCGGCCGCTCCGTTTCTGTTCTGGGGCTATGGATTCCGCATGCATCTGGCAGCTGCGTTTTTGAAACTGCCTCCAAAGCGAAGAAATAAGTTTTTTATGTTTTATTTATTCGGCTACCCTTTTTCTTCTTTTTCTTCCAGACCCACAAGATAGTAATTGTTTTAGATCTTTGAAAGTTATTATCATTTTTTTCCATTAAAAAGAAAAAGGATGCAATAATTTTTTTACGACTTCTGCAAAAAAGAACAAATTGCTGTTCAAAAAGGATGTAACGTTTTGAAAATGCAATTTATGATATTAAACACAAAAATTTTTGTCTCAAAGAATGTAACGAAGATTTTTTTGAATAAGTAAGATACAATTTTGATTGATTATTAACAAAATTCATATAAATAAAGCTTTAGTTGGAGGCAGTTTATCTTTGAGAATTAAGTATCTTTAAGTTGTATTGCTGGTTAAAGATCCTGCACTCTTTTTAGTACATTACTGTAGCATGCTGAAATATGTGCAATAACAAATCTTCTGAACAGTGATAATCTACTTATATATGCTTAGAAAAAAAGAAAAGGTGATTTTTTTATTGGATATCTGCGTTTAATTGTCATTGTGTTGTTGATAAATGAAAACATTTTACTTCACTGTTCAAAAGCAGAAATAACAGTAAAAATTTATTTTAAAAAAATTTCGAAATATAAAAAATAATTTTCAATTACTAGATTTATTTCAAAATGAATTCTTACGATTTTAAAATTTGATATGTATGACCGCCAATAAATTTAATGTTGTCATCAATACCTCGATGATCGATATTTAATCATCTATCATCGATATTTAAAATGTTATGAGAGACTACAGTGAATGTCAAACGTTTTAAGAACTTCCCAAAAAAACTCAATGAAAATGAAACAGCTCTCATTTTTTATCTGCAACTAACAAAATACTAATTACTAATTTTAAAAATTAAATAGCCAGTAGAAATAAATATTTTATTTCTACTGGCTTGATTAACATAATAATTGATTAAACATAATAATAAATGCAGAACTTCGTTCGTATCTATAAATTAAATAAGCTTGTCAACTTTCAAAGTTTTAAAATAGACCACAGTAAGAAATGCAAGTAATTACGATTTCTTAAAGTCAAAACTTAAGTATAATCAATTCTAAAAAACTCAATAAAAGCAAGCAGTTTTTGTTTTAACTTTGCTTAACAAAATTAACTAATTCCTAAGTTTGAAAATGAAATAGCCCATGGAAATAAATATTTTACCTTTAAACATGTAACATGCGTAATAAAGTGTAAATAATAATTGCTTAAACTTAATAATAAAGAAGTAACTTCGCTCTTACAATCTACAAATCAAATAAGCGTTACAAGTTTTAACGTTTTAAAATAGAATATAGTAAGAAATGCAAGTAATTACGATTATATTAAGTTTTTCCAAACATAATAACTTAATGGGTTTATTAAAAATTTAATAAAGTTTTTGCGATTTAATAATTTAACAATTTAATTTTTGAATACTAAAAATTTAATTGAATTTTAAACCAATTTTTTACTATTTAATATTTTTAAATTAAATTTCATTTAAATTAAAAATAAAAAAAATAAATATAACAGTTTTATAGAAATATTCAATATTAAACCTCACTTTTCTTATGTCATCTTACAATCTTATTCCATCCATCAAAATTTCTTTTGGTAAATTAATATATTTTTCGAATCCGCTTATAGAATGCAACTGTTTTAATTTCAGAAAGTCATAATCTAAAAAAAAAGAATATTTTTTTTAATATCTAAAAACAAAACCGGGTCACCATTCATGAATGATAAGGACACTTAAACCTGTTCACAAAAAGCATTATGTAGTGAGGCAGATTTCCGAATCAGCATGAGTCGCATGCAATCCTCCAAGAAAGCGTCTCGTACTTGAAATTCAGAATTTATGACAATCCATTACACGCTGAATCGCGGAACACTGATATTAGGAGACATCCCCCAATGCGTTATTACAGCTGTTTTAGGAGCAGTACTTATGCAACATATAAGGAAATATATCAAGAAGAAATATTATTATATTCCAGACTGGCAGTCCCGCGTTTGACCAGACACAAGGAAGGAGTTTCTGGGGTATAATTTGAATGACGACACACGTTTCGAACTTAGCTGATTTATACGAAATGAAACATTTCTCCGGCAAATTTGACCCTTTGAGGAATTTTCCTTGTTTGATTTGAAGTTGGATTAATCATTTAGCTTAAAATGATTGTATATTAATAGAATGGAGAAAACTATTGACTAACGAAATAAAATAGTTTCTTCGTGAAATAAAATTATAGATTTTTTTTGTAGTGTCGCCTATTTTTTTTAAAAACAATTCAACAAAATTCAAAATTAATTTCTGTATTATATAAAAGTTGTCCCATTAAGGCAGAATAATTGTAGAATCTTCTCAAATAATTTTAAATCTGTGTTTTAGTTTTTGTTATGAGACTATTTTTTAACGAATTAAACGTCTATTAGCTACTATATAATAACTGAAATAAAAAAGAAAAAGAAGACATAAAATTAATCAACAAATACAAATGATAAAGTGGGGGTTTGATACGAAATAGAAATAAAAAATATCAAAATTTACAATTATGAATTACAAAATGGTAAAAAAATAAAAAATAAAAAAAAAACCTCTATTTTCTTCCCTTTAACCGCGATAACTCAGTTGGATTTTTCCGTTTTAGCGTCGGGCAACTGCCGGTTCTATGTCCATTTTTTTTCTATTCATTGTAAAGTTGACCAACTGTATTTTTTGATTTTGGTTTAATTTTCTTATTATTTTCTTAAACACATCAAAGTTTCATACATATTTTTTTCTGTTATTATTGTTACACATTTCAAAATGGCAAGTAAAATATTTCGTGCCCTTTTCTGAATAATTTTCAAAGAACTTTAGAGTCAAGATTTTGATAAACTTCTACATTTCTAAAAGAACTTTTCTGCAAATACGATCATTAAAAACTACAAGATGGATCAAATTTTGTCTACAGTTTTAGTTTAGTTATATTAACGCTCAGTTGTAAAGCAACACCTAGAGCTATTTTGGGAAAAATCTCATAATTTTGAGCCGCGATCAGATAACGAGGTCGACTCCACCTCCTCTCCATACCATATCAAGCCATCGTGAGAACGTTTGGCCAGACGGATTTAAGGGGACTCGGTACCTCAAAATTTCGGAAAATCGATAAAAATGCCGATTTTCTGATTTTTAGTGAATAATGATCCTTGAACCTTTGACTTTGTATTCTGAAAATTTTAAAACAATTCGACAAGTATTTAATGAGATATTGAACTATTTTGTCTAACGCGATATCAGCTGGCATGTCCAATTCCTGCGTTCACATCCGACATATTTCATGTGCGAGTAGCCAAGCCAAGCCTCTCTTTTTTTTTCCATGAAATAAAAAGAGGCAAAGTTTGAAACAGTAACAGTAAATCCTTGTTTATTTATAGTTTTACTGCTTTCGTTGAGGTTTTTGATTGAATTTACCTTTGGTTGTATTATAACCACTTTGAAAGGAAAACTGTCTTTTTCAAGACTACTTAATTTATTTATTGCTTATCTGCTTTTTCATTGGTTTCGAAAATGTCTCGCATTAAAAGGAAATCCCATTCCCTTGCTATGAATAATAATACACCATATTACCTTGCTATATAAATTTTTTGTACATTTTTTGGGGCCATTTTAAAATATGTCGTTACTGCTTATGTTAATTATGCTTTCATTATTTCATCTATATGTCTCAGATTAACACAAAAGTTTTATAGAATTATGTTTGAATGATAATATATTAATAAAAATATTATGCATTTATATAAACTATTTCATAGTGAACATTTTTGTACATATGTTTTTTTTATGGCAAGCATTGTCTAGAAAATTTATCTACTTCAAAATGGCTGAATTCATTTAAATTTTAATTAAATGGACTTGAATTGTTACTGTATAGTATTGCTTATATGACAAACAGAATTGCAGATCATTTTATAAATATTTTTACTAAAAAATTTATTGAATTAAAAAAAGTGATTATCTTATAATTTTTCCTTAATTTTTTTTTGATAATTCCTATATATGATAATGATCATTAATAAATATGTTAATAATGTATATTTAAAAATTTTTTATCTTAACACTTACAAATGCCATATAATTGTTCTGAAAAAAATCTAACTTCATGTGATCTTTTTTTATTATTATTTTATTGTGTTGAAAACTTTAAAGCTGTTTTTCTCAGTTTGCCTTTTTTCAAAATTTTGTCTGCTACAAAATGCTAAAAGTCAATCACATTTTATTCTAATTGCATGATTTTTTTTCTGATTACTCTTAAATGTATGCTTAATAGAATTAGGGATCGATTTGTTAAAATTTTGATTAGATTTTTTTCTAAAAATGTTCAAAGAGAAAAAATATGATATTTTCCAAAAAATTTCACAAAATTTTGTAAAACATTTTTTTTCTCACAAACTAATATAGATATCAATAAACGGATCCCTATTTTTGTTACCTGCATTGTGAGATCCCCCTCAAAAAATTTGAGGAAAATATTTTGAAAATTGCAGAAGATCCCCCTCAAAAAATTTGAGGAAAATATTTTGAAAATTGCAGAAGAAGAAGCATTTTAAAAAAATGCTCAATTTTTTTTAGAAAATTAAAATATTTAAATTTGTAACTTTTGAATTTGAAAAATATTTTAGAAATTTCTTTTTATACACAATTGACATCTATCTATCACAAAAATTAATAATTTTATTAAAAATTGGGGAAATTTTTTTTTGGTACCGAGTCTCCTTAACGTGCTTTATACCCCCTTACACAGTGTTCTTCGGTGGAATCGGATGCTGAACCTGAAACCCTACGGATCAAAAGCCGAGACCTAATCACCATGCCACTGCGGCCTTTCTATAGTTTTATCATCAGAGTTGCATATTTATATCAAATTTTAATCGCTAATTGACTGAATCTACTAATCTAAACTTTCAAGAGCATTTGACCGCAACTGAAGAAAGACAAACGAAATTTGGTACATACTATGAATTTAGTTTCAATCGATAAGAAGATGACCAAAATATAAACACCGTTTTCTTCATTATTCTGCAAAGCACAATAAGTGCCAATTTGTGCCGGAGCGCAGAAATTAGAAAAGAGAAGAGAAAGAGAAGGATATCCTTCGATTTTGACTGGATCTCTGATTTCGATGGTACAAAAAATTGAGTATTTGTACAATCTTGGTACTTGTACAATCTATACAGATACTTTCCATTTGGAAAATGGCACCTTTATAAGGTAGTATACTATAAAATCTAGAGGAGACAATTCCACAGTTACTAAAGTATATTCACACAAACACAAAATTAAAACAGATAAAATTTTAAGACAAAATAAGAAATTATGAGTTATGACGGTTTATATGCTTTCTGAGAGTAGTTATTCAAAGTAGTTACACGGAAATATTCTTTGAAATAATATTTATATGAAATTATTTACTAATTAATTAACTAATTAATATTTATGAGAAACCATTCAACTTTTTTCTTATTTTAATGAGAGATTCATGGCCAATAGGAACACTTAACTACCACTCAAACCAACATTTGAATTCGTTTTGTTTGGGATAACTATTTCCAGACAGATTTTGCTATTTTCTAGCTTTAAAATACTAGTTTAATGATTGATGTTATTGATACATTGCAGCAGTAATTATAAATTGATGCGGTAAACTTTCTATACGTGTAATAAATTATTAATATTTATCACATAAGAATTATATGCAGCTAAAAATATAAATACTAAATAGATTTAAAAAAATTAAAAAAAATGTGCTGAATAGTCAATTTATCATAAGGTTAATAATTTTAACCATATTAAAAAAAATCATTAAAAGAAGAAAAACAAAAAAAAAATTAGAGAGCTCATTCATTTAGTGAGACGAAATGATTCATGAATATTTAATCGTATTTTTCATCCGACTTCAATAAGAAGCGAACAGGTCCCTCCTCCCATTCAATAGCATGAATAACAAAGCTGGCAATTGCCTGCTGATACATCTCAGTAAAATAAGACATTTATACATTAATTTTTTATCATAATTTTCATTAGACTGGCATAAAAAATCGAAGCTGTCCCCCCATTTAACGGCACTAATAGAGATGGCTCTGCAAGCGAGCATGTCATCCAAATCGTTAAAAGCGGATGTCGACATTGCGTACAGCTGTCCTTTTTGCAGGGTCCACCCAGATAATTGCGCACCTCATCTCGCAAGAGGCTGTTATTAGATAACCAAGATACAGACCCCCTCCACCTCATGTTTTTTCAGCCTCGAAATCAAACCAAAGGACCGACACAGATAGTCACGGGAAATAACAAACCTGCGCTTTACCATAATATCTTCCCGAGGCCCGAGGCTGCCAAGATACGAGCCCAAGACTGATAGGGAAGCATAATAGCGTACCTTCAGCCCTCGAGGTAAATGATGAGCTCCAAAACCAGTGATTTAGCGACGCGAGCGAGTGATGTTGTAAATCGTTTTTAGCGCTTTTGTGGACGTATACTAATGAGGCAGCTCCGTCCGGCGCGAAAGGAAAAAGTTGCAAATTTCGTCCCTGATATAAATCCTGCAACTTATGCGTCGCTGCGCAGTAAAAATGAGTCCCGCTCTTTTGCACTGGAGCTTTTTTTTTAAATCTTATTTTGTCACCGATAAAGTTGCACCCCTACTGTTAAAGAAATGAACGAATGCCACGGACAGAGTTTCATATTTACTTGGAATCGGTTCTGCTCTCATCTTCCCCTCATGACTCATATAAGGTAGAGTTCATGAAGATGCGGCATATATACCTTCAGGCTTCGAAATATGTAGATGAATCAATAAAAGTTCATGCACAGCAACCATACTTAAATGGAGTGTAATCATGCTGCTCGAAAATAGGATCAAGAAATGTAGGCAACAAGTGCGTTGGTTTCCGAATAAAAAGTAAAAGGAGAAAAAAAGTATTTTCGGAATGGAAACGTAATACTTTTATACAAATAAAAAATGCGGCCTCTATGATTTTTTTTTACATAGAATTTTTTACATAAGCTTATCCCTGTAATCCCACAAAGGAGCCATTTCATAGCGATGCACTTTTCCTTTTATACTATAACCCGATTTATAGAGAATATTAATACAATGGAATTCTCAACAGAATTCTTAATCTCAATATGCTGATGAATAGATGGTCGATCTGAATGCTACTAAAGATTATTGGGAGCAAATAAAATATTAAATAGTTTTCAAGCTAGCAGTGAAAACATAGAAGGAAATCGAATTCTGTCTTTATTTGTAATTTTTTAAAATTGTTATTTTCGAATATAATTCTTCAAAAACAAGCAGAGATAGTAAAAGTAGTTAAGAAAAGGTGATATTAAAGTTTTCACTTTTGAAGTTCCTTTTGGCGAAATATATTCAGTTATAACCTCACAAAAATAACGTACTGGGGATAACGATTTTCTTGACAGTAGACAATTGAAAATAACTGGATTGATAACTTGAAAATAACTTGAAACAAATTTGATTTTATTAAGTCAGTTATTTTTGATATAAGCCATAATAATTTGCAAAAATTGGAATATTCTGGAACGAATTTTCTTTCAACGCTCGCTATACAAATTATGATGAATTTTACACACTATCAGATGAATATACCAAAAAATGTAATAAGTTTCATGACCAAATTGAATACAGATAGAATTTATAACGTATTTCTAACGTAATTTTTTTTTACATTTCCAAATTGAATTCCATAAACGCGTGTTTTTATTTGCCTTAACACGTGTTTTTATTTAAACGAGTGTTTTATTTATTTCTTCAAACTTTATACATTATTCTAAGATTTATAAGCAAAAATATGAAGAAGTCATTTTTATATTTTATTCATCGTTAACAAATAATTATTCATCATTAAGACATTTCTTTGCGGATTTTTTTTTTCAATATAAGTTTGAATGGAAACGTTGACGGCGACTTACTTTTTGATTTGAAGAATTTAGTTAATATTTTAAATACATAAAAATTTAGCTAAAAGAACTTTTATATTCTTAATAAATGTTCTACTGTCATATTTTGTTTCACACCTCGAGGCCAACAAAAAAAGAAATTACTGCGCTTCGATAAAATCGTAAAATGGAAAGATGTTAAGGAAACTTTGTTCTCAAAAACCACCTAAAATTTGTAAACGACACTTTGGGGACATTCCCACCGGACCATGCATTATCTATTCGGGACAGCAACTTCAATATTGAAATCGATCAAGTCATATGTTCGACGGCAAGTTCGCCTTCTGAGTGAGATGAACTCAAATCTTCCCATTCTTTTCCCCCCACTCCATGATGAAACCTGGGATTTATCACATATTCCACTCTGATGAGGAAACTTGTTTTGGGGAATGATTAGTCTGGGGCACAGAGCATTTAGCTTTCAAGAATTTCCGAACATAATTAATGGATTTGAAAAGGGGGAACCTTTTGAAGCACGGGAGGTAGACAGCAGAGCTATTTTTTCTCAACTCAACTTGAGAGATTCATTCAGTGGCTGTGTTGCATCTAGGTTATGGAATATTCGTTAAAATGAAATGTGACGGCTAATTTAAAATGCAACATTTTTAAAAATGAGTCTTTGGTTTATAAACTTTTTTTCAAAGAACTGATTTTCTCGGGAAATTGACTATTCAAAGAGTTTACTTTGTAAATAAAGTATCAGGAAGTTTAATTATTAAAGAACTTACGTTATGTCAATATTTTTTGGTCTTAAATATCATTTTCTATATATGTTTTATTATATAGAAAAGACATTCAAATATGCTGTCAATTTTGAAAAACTATTCATTTATCAAATATCATGAAACAAATACATCTTTCAGAAAGAAATTTTGTATTTAAATATTTTCTACCAAAGATGGATTATAATAAAGATTTTTTTTTACAATCTTAAATATGTAATATGCAAAGTTGAAAATTTTTTAATGAATCATTGGATTTAATCTCTAATCGAATAGTGAAGTAAATCAAAAGTATTTTGAGCCAATTTTGTGGTTTAATGCAGTAGAAAATGCAATAAAAATGTCTACATTCTAAGTGAGCAAGAGAATTTATATTCTGAAAATGAACAAGAAAAATTCCCCTGAAAAAAATCTTGCATCATCCGAAGTTCGAAAACTGATGTTACAGGGTAGCCTGAATTGCTCATTGACATATTTTCAGGAGCGCTTTAATTAAGGGTGTTTAAAAAAACATTTTAATTATTTTCAGGTACTGTGTTTAAAAATGTATATAACTGATTCGAAAATTGTTATCTACTTACTTTGAATGTCACTAATTACACTTTACTCTTCATTTTATTATGAATTGATTAAATATTTCAATTCTCAAAATGATTTTGTAGAACTTTGATACTAACAACATAATGGTATTTTTGATTTTAATATTAAAATTGTAGAACCGGAACAATTGTTAGATTTAATTTTCAATTACAGCATACTAAAATCTTCTATTCCAAAATGAAATGGCCCATAATAATAAATGTATGTTTTATACATGAAATTTATGCTAAAATACAAAATCACTCTGAATTTTATAGCAATTTTTTTCCTTGCATTTTGCCGTTTAGATGCTAGAAACATTACACTTTTTAACTACTGTGCTTATTTAAACGCACTGTCATTCCAACTGGTGGAAAAATTTAATTTCTCTATTTCTAAACAAATTTAAATTTTTTTAAATATAAATTTTGTGAAAAACTATAAAATAAATGACTTAGAAACTATATAATAAATGTCTAAAAATTGAGTTTAATTGGTAAGTTTGAGTTTTATGTTTAGTTTAGTTATATTAGCGTCTCATTGTAAAGCAACACTAGGGCAATTTTGGGATGGACTTAATGATTTTGAACCACGGTCAGGAAACGAGGACGTCTGACTCTGACGGATTTAACGTGCATCCGACCCCTTTACACTAAGGTGGAATCTAGTCTCGAACATGAAACCCTACGGCACGCTAATCGAGACAAATAAAGACAACATTGGTACACTATCAATGATTTGTGCCAATGTCGTGTTATCTCGGAAACTTTTTGAAAAAGGTTTTGAAGCAAGTTTATTTTTTGACAATGCAATACATAAAAGAAGGATTTTATTCATATTTATTGAAAGTTTTTGCCCTCAAAAGTGTTAAAGAAAATCAATTTCCACTTAAAAATAAATGATTTTTTAAAATTAACAAAAGCAACAATGGTTACTGAAGATGAAACGAAAAATGAACTCAAAGTGATTCGACTCTGAAAATTACCCTCAAATCACAATGCTACAGCTAAGGCTCTTATCAGCCATGGTTATTAAACCAAATGATGACGATTAATGATTGTTCTATAAATATCATAAATGACGAAAATATAAATGTACAATACGATTATTTTTAGTTTCAATTTTCTTGAATTACAATCACTTGGTGATAGTGTTTTACAGTAATTACCAGGAAATGGCTTCAGTTATCTTTGATCATCAGAAAAAAAAATATTTCAGAAATAATATTTTCAGTGTTAATATACTTTTTAACAAGACACTTTTTATGAATGGGTATTATATCAGAAAAGCGCTTCATATGAGATCTATGACAAAAAAACAAACAAACATTAAAAGTGGTTGTTGTTGTTTTTCGTTATAACAAATATAACAACCTGTTATATCTAAGAATACCAAATTTGGATACTTATTAAAAAATAAAAATTCATTAAAAATTTTTATCAAATTTTTAATTAGATTTTTAATTAAAAAACAGTCGATATTTTAATTTTTTCGCTTAAAAATTTTTCCATAAGTCATCTTTACACCAATTTAAAATTCAAAAACAAAATTCTCTTTATATTTGTTATTAATTTTTATAAATGGTAAAAAATTAACCATATTTTTCTACAATTTTTTTTATTATTTTAATTATTGATTTACATATGCCAGCGTGTTGCGAAAATATTACACATCATTTTTTCACATCTTACCACTGTTAAACAATCAAGAATCACCGGTAAAAATGAAATGAATAGACGAACCAAGCCTAAAACATTCTCATACAACGATTATTTAAACTATAACTTCCAATCGCCTTTAAATTCTTAAAAAAAATAATTTTTCTTTAACTTAAATGTTGCATAAATCAAATATTTCAATAGCTTTTGAAAACACGTGGATTACTATTTAATGGCCATGAAGATAAAATCAGGGAAAAAAATCCCAAACACTCAATTCCACCTGTCACTGAACGCGAAATTTAAATTTTTAAGGCCGATATGACAAAATCACGTTCAGAAAAGAATGAAGAGAGGAAAAAAAAAAGAATCAAACTATTAGAACATAATTTCGAAGTAACAAGATAAGCAGTAATTTACGATGGCACATCGGTAAATACAGAATACTTTGTATCTTTTTAGATTTTTTTTACGGCGGACTGACTTTTTAATAAATTTGAAAGCAAGTCCTTGAAATAAATCTGACGAAGAGAAGGCACTTAGATCCGAATCTTAAACTTTTGTGACAGAAAAGAATATTATAGTTAAATTTCTGGCAGATAATTCGTTACATTCAAACCACACACTATTATAGTTACATACTCAAGGACGGAGATAAGCCATTCCGAGCTTCATCGCCGAGAAAGAATTTTATTTATTATTCGAGTATTTTGAATGTACTCGGATGAATAAAAATGAGATTCTATCTGATACACATAAATCCTCTTGAGTGCTAGATACTATCATCCTTGAAGATCTACATTCACTCATTGTGTATAAATATCCACATTTCCTCTTCTTCTTTCCACACCGTGAAGTATCCTTATTGTTGTCTGACGGATATTTTTAAGTTTTACGCACGAAGAAAAAAAATCTTGACCTTCTCCGTTCTTGAAGTTCCCTATCAAATTTTTCCAAACCCTCCACACCATATCAGAATGCTGCATCTCTTCCATAAAGAACCAACCGCGTGCCATTATACTAAGTACCGAACACACGGACCTTATCACAAATTCCGGCGAATAGGCGATGTGATAGGGTCCACAAGACCCTCCAGGGCACCCCTCCGTGACTCACGATTATCTTTTGACGTGAATATGTTCGCTCACGATCAATTTATTTCGCCCTTTCCGTGGCATTGCGTATCTTACATATATAACACTTAATACCAGTTCCCTCCTTTTCTCTTACTTTTTTATTGGCGAAAAGGAGATTTTATCGCCAGTTTTGGCGACGCCTCGAAAGATTTTTGTTTTCACCAAGACTGGAAGGTTCGATGCTCCGAAGATTGAAGATGCCTTTTTGGCCACGTTCTTGGCCTCCGAAGAGAGCGAGAGTTCTCTCCCTAATCTACATCTCGCATCTTGACCGGTTCGCGAAGATCCATAAGAAAGAGATTAACCGTCAGAGTGGAGAGAACGATGATTTAGAGAAGCTGTCTGCCGCGGTGTTATCGTGAGGAAGCATTCTGCTGCGAGTTATCAGCAGCGCGAGGGGAGAGGAAACAGACAGCTCGAGAAAAATCGAAAAAGTAGACGGTTCAGAAAATAAGATGAATGATCATTCGGAATAACTTTATCTCTTCGATTAGTTTAAAGTAAAAAAATATATATAAGATCGATAAAGTGAATTTACGGAATTAAAATTTCATTTCGTATTTTATAGATACAAAGTTTCGAACATCTTTCAACTGAAAAAAAAAATTATGCAAGTAAAAACTCTTTTGTTCGTAAAGATATGCCCAATCAAAAAGAAACAATTTCATTTCATAAAATCAGAATACAATATTATTAAGAGGTCGAAGAAATATAAATCGAAACTATATGAGGAAGAAAATTTGATAAAATTACTTTATTCTATATTTCTGCAATGCATCAGTTTTGGCATTTGATTAATTTTCAATCTAATCAGATCTTTTAAAAATATACCTATATTATAATAAAGGCAATGAATATGGGAGCTTAATTTCTCTTAAGAGAGTGTAGCATGGCTAACAGAACAAGTTTCTTTTAAGAGAGTGTCTTTTATCAACAAACATGTAGAAATTTTAAAACTTACATAAATATATAAAATAATCTCTCTTTTTTTGTTGTTGTTTCCTCATTCTATAATGTTCGTTTCAGGCAACGACTTTTCAACGATTCTATCTCACCAAGGGGTGACACGTAGATGTGCACATTTCCGTAATTTAAAATCATATTACGTCTTTCTCTCGAACATAATAGCGATTTAAGGTAATCGTAAATGAAATACTCATATAATACAATTAGGCTCAAATAAAAGCCAGCTATATAAACAATTTAGACTAAAAAGAGTGACAGCCAAAAGCTTTGAATTCAGACAATCTTCTATTAAATGTAAATTCATAAGTAAATCAACCTATTAATATAATCTGATTTATAAACGATGTTAACGAATGAAAAATCAGCTTTTTTGATACAACAACAAAATAAAACTTCATTATATACAGAATGTGTGAAAGAAGACGGAATCTTCAATCTGCGATAAATACAAAACTAGAACCAAAGCAATAAGTGTAAACATAATACACTTTTATCCATATAAATTATTTAACCTAAAATTATACTGCAGAATTCTTTTTAAAAAACGTAATTCATATTATAAAAACTCTTTTAAAAAATACCTATGTTGTAAAATTTCTTAAAAGATTGCGCAATTCACGACTTCATCACGGAGTCAAAGATCGAAACACTGAAGTACTGTGTGTGTGGCAGTGAGAAATATGTGATAGTTCATGTAAAAAATTATATGAAATAAACACAAAGAGAAATAGAAAAATGAATAAAAATAATTCTGTAGTTCAATATTTACTACAATTCAAATATAAAAAATGCAATTTTTGTTATTGTCGTCTGTGTGTGTAGAATTTAATAGCGGGATTGTTCAAAATGAAAGAGTTTAGTCTTCCAAAAAACAAAAAAGTACAACGAATAAAATAATAAATAGCCTTAAACATAATTATACATTTCTAATGAATAATGGGATGCACCCGATATTTATGCAAACTTTTCTTCCGTTAAATAAAAGCAACAATTTCCCTTTTGCATTATTCATTTTAAACAGTTTCACTTTCTAAGAAATGTATGTCTTTTATTAATATTATTTTTAAAAAAGACAGATAAGCCTTTTTAGCTTACAATAAAGATAAAAAATTCATACTTTACAGAATTCACTAAACCAGTTACACCTCTAATAAATAACACCAAATTGATTTGAAAATAATGAGAAACTTTTGCCGTATTTACTTTCATTTTCTTCCAAACTTATTTTCACTTTTGCCAGCAGCATAAACATAAATTCTTAAAATTGCTTTCCCTGTAATATTTTTTTTAAATTTAATTTATTTATTTTTGCGCTAGAACGAAAACGGGCAATTCAAAACAGAAAATTCATAAAAGCAAAGCAGTCAAATTACAGTGTTTTTTTTTATGTCAGCAAGGTGAAATATTCAATTTTAGTGGTGATTCAGTCTATAATGAATTCATGCATTAAAAGATAAACAAGACAGTAAATAGCCTATTTCATAAAATACATATAAATTTTCATAATTTATTCATGATGAAGCTCCAGAAAACTGCAAACAAATTTGTTTCCTAAAAGCCCACAGCCGAGACTCAATTTAAATCGTTTTAAACTATTTCTGTATTAAAATTAGAGCCGTGAGTAGTAGCACCTGAAATTATAGTGCTTTCCCTCACTAGATTTGTAAAAATTTGGAAGAATTTTAATATATATTGTGTGATGGGTTTTTAGGTTTCTGAAAATAAATTATGCTAATCTGTCTCACTTAATGTTCATGAAGCACATTGCAACTTAAAAATATAGTAAAATATTTCTTCATTTTGAATTTATATTTTTATGCCAACTAAATGTAAACAGTTAAATTATAGAAAATTAATTCCAAAGTGTATAAGTCTGATGTAAACCAATTTCTGAAAAACATTGCAGGAAAAGAATTAAAATGCATTTTTTCAGGATTAATATTAGTATCCTATGCAGCATATCATGCAGCACATTGAAATGTTTAATTTTGTGTACCAAAAGTATTGAGCAACGGATTGAAATTAGTTTAATTTTGTATGCCAAATGAATTGTGCAATAGTTTGTGTTTAGTTCCCTTTTGTATATCAAATGCATTGTGCAACTGATTGAAATTAGTTTAGTTTTGTATACTATTCTCCAGACAGAATTGTTGTGTAGTTGTGAAATGATGATATGTTGTTAATGATTAAATAACAGCAATTTTGAGTCATTCAAGCAGAAATAATATTTCACTCCGAAACAACTTCGAATAATTTAATTGAAAAAACATTGTAAATGCTTTTTTCAATAAATAGATAAGTAATATTTGATAAATACATTTTGAATAAATAAAGCCATACACAAAAGGTACAAAATTAATTTCTTTTTTCTACACTGAAATCAAATAATCATAAATATCTTTAATTCACTTAAAAATAATTTTGAAAATGTTAAAGAGTGCACTATAGAAATCATTCAGCAGTTTAAAAGGACGCATAAGCAAGGATGCGAAAATTTAGGACCAAAAATCTTTTTTATTATTCAAAAATAGCCCAAGAAGAAAGTATGTAAACATTTTTGGCACTTGCTAAAGAATAATTGTTATAGAGTACGGATCCCAAATACTGCTACAATATTGCAACTGATAATGTAGAAATGCAAATGTTTTACAGTTAAGTCACAGAAAATCCACTAATTTTGTTCTTAAGAAAACCAAGGAATGTTTTAAAAATCCGCCTTTGAACAAAATATTGTGAATATGTTGCCAGGTTTCTGAATCTAAAATAACATTTTATATTTATACTATGGAAATCCTTGCTCAAATGTGAGAACAACTTTTTCTTAAGAAATAATCGATTGCAAAATAAGAAGTCGATTTAATATTCGCAAAGACTCCATCAAGAAGTACACCTCGAACTCAAGAGTTTCGGAAACATTCTTAATAAGTGCACACCAAAATCGTTCTCATGAATGAAAGAAAAGGGCTAAGATCATCGATCTTTCGGCCACTTCAGATTCAAAACTCCAACAAAACAAAGAAACTTTGGAGTCAGGAGGAAGTGCCCTTGACGATGTGCTCCAAATTGATGCTGAACTTGCAATTCTTGGAAGTCACTGTTAACCGCGAAGGATGCTTTTAATTAGTTAAATACTGCTCCTTCGTGGTCGTTTCTTTTGTTCTAAAAACGTGATGGAAAACAATGGCTGCGAATTGTTCAAATCCAGATTTTAAGGCTAAAGTACACAAAGGATGGGAGGATTTTTGAATCGTTTGGTTATCTTGAGAGGAAAGTGCTTCTTAAGCGTTTTGATGGGGATTCAATTAACAACACAATGTAAAGTTTTCATTTCCTCAGTAATTTTAAGAAGCTCAATTAATTAAAAAATTTCAGATGATACTTAACGCTTATTACATAAAATTTCCATTTCCTTAGAAATGTTAGGACGTTAAAAAGTTTAGAAGCTCCATTAAAAAGTTCAGAAAATGCACTACGTGTTCGATTTTTGAGTTAGCACTTGAAAAGTAAAAAAGAGAAAATGAAAGTAACATGCTGTCACTATTTAACTGGGAAAAAAAGCAAAATAATATTGTAACAACGTTTCGGAAAAATTAATTAACTATGCACTTTACAATAGTTTACTGACTATGCACTTTACAATCGAATGTACTTCGTGCCAGCTACAAAATAATTTTGTCACTATTTGTTGAAATTGAGGTACAAAATACAAATATACATTTAAGACACATCAAGAAATAGGAAAAATGAAAATAACCCTAATATTCTGCTTATAGGGGTCATAAGAAAGCCACATCTCGGGCATATGCTTTTAACAATATAACGATGCTAATTTTCGTCCCCCCGCCATTCTCTCCCCCAAAAAACATTGCAAATTATTATAATATTCTACTTTAGAATATTTTAGTGTATTTATTTCACATACATTAAATCGTCGAAATAACTTAATCTAAACTCGTCAGAGCCTTTCGTATAATTAAATTAGATATGAAAGTATTATCTAGGGAAGACTGAATTCGATGGATTATCTAGTGTCGTGTTCCTTGGTTAGAGATATTAGGTGATGTTATTCATGCCCCCACATTTTAAAACAATCGCAATTGAAATTTGGTATCTCAGTGCTCTTAATTAGGCATTAAAAATAAAATTTAAAAATTAGCAGCTATTAATCTATCAAAATATATAAATACCACTGGAAATTGTTCTTACAGCAAATTTTACATTCACAGCAAAATCTGCATACCATCTTTTAAACCTTTTCTAATGCAATACACTCATAAATAACTATAATAAGAGTGATACAAAATAAAATATACAAAAAGACAAATGACAGAAGCAGGATGATGCTGTAATTTATTAATATGATTGAAAAAGTTTCAAGATTCGTATTGTTTCATTTTAGTTTTGATCGTAATATTCCTTTTTCGAAAAAAAAAAATTCATTCAGTTCATGTCTTAGATACTCGATATTAATTTAATCTAATTTATATTTTATATGTTCTTTATACTAAGAATGTAATAATTTTTTTTAAATTTTGTTATAAACCAAATCCAAATTCGGGCCTTGGCTTGAAAAAATTCTCAAAATATGAATTTTGAGAAGATATTTCTAGTGTTGTTTTTTTCTAAGACAGATTCGAATTGTATTCTCTAAAGGAGCAAATTGAGCTATTGCAAGAAAAATAAAGCCGAATTAATCTTGAATTAGAAATGAAACCTTGACTTTTAAATAAAGCGCTTTAATTTGTGAGTCAGTTCCAACGAATGCGTATCTAAACTCGCCCCAGTTATCAACCTAAATATCTGAAAGCTTCAGGATGTCAAAAGTAACTGAAACATGCATCCACAGTTTGAATCTGCAGATTTTATCAGTATCTTAATTTATCTCTGCTCTTCGCAAATAAATGGTTAAATAAATTGTTACGCCAAGCAAAGGCAGGAAGCTCCAAGATATATCTCGCAGAAAGAGAGTCGTTGGCGTAGCAAATACGCGTCTTTCGAATGTTTAGGTATCGATGGCGCAAGTCAGTGCCCAACTATCCAGGGACGCAGTATCTAATGTACATTTCCAAGTGACATTAGTAACTGTTTGATCAATCAAACGGAATCCTTTGTAATTAATTAGTCAAAAGGAGGGATAATGAGCAAATAAATTAAGGGAATAAATTCCAGTGCCGTGTCAAACGTCTCAAAGTAAATAATGATTGGGATAAAAATAACTTTAATGAATTATCCTTACCGAGCGTAGATACCAGGTTCGAATGCAAAGCTATGTTTAAGCGGGAAAACTTGAGGAAGGAGAAAATAAATGGAATGATAAGTAAAAATAAGTTGGAAGGACCAAATGTGGAAGCGAATCTGTTTCCCTTCAGCTTTTCTCGACATTACTATATTTAATTGCACCAGAACTTCTGGTGAAAGCAGAATTTTATTTCCAGTGCTTCATCGGCATTAAAATATAAATTAAATCTAGGATTCAGCACACGGCAGCAATAATAACGCACCTTAAATAAAGTTTGGAGCAAACTGTTTTTAAATTTCCAAAGTCGGTAACTTAATGAGTCCTGCTAGTGAATAATTGCGATTTTAGTAAATTCATTGTCGATACATTTTATAATTTTTGACATTGGAACACTTTAGGGATCAAATGCACTGCATTATTTTGTATCTTTTAATGACTGAATGCTTAATAATTTATCTATTACGAATTAAAATTTATTTATAATCTTTCTAAACCTAGATGTTAAAACTTTCTAGTGACGTGAACTCAAATCCTCCTTGCCGGGGCATATGAAAGAGCAATAAAATCGTTTTATTGCTTTAAATAGAATATTTTTAGCACCCTCGGCCTTGCTGATTAAGTATTGTTAAACATTGTATACATCGAATCAGACAAGAAAATAAATAGCGACAAGTCAAAACACGGAATCACATAACGTATATGATAGGCAGCATGCAGTTTATCTACATCGCGTGGCAATAATTTCAATTTATTCTATTTTTATTCTAATTTCAACGTCAATCTATATATTGAAAAAAAAATACAAAATTGAAATTCTGCATAAATTATATGCAATTAATCTGAAATACATTCTATTAAATAAAAATGAACACAAATGTCAAAATGACAAAAAAATCTAAAATATTTTGTTATTAACCGTTTAACTTACAATTTTTTTTTAAAAAAATTCATTAAAAATCCCATTCAAAATGATAAAAGAATCTTATTTCATAATAATTACATATTTTTATTTCACTATCATTAATTTTGTTTCTATTCAATTGAAACTAAATTTGATATAAGTGTTTTTAAATAGAATGCTCTAATTTTTTACAAGCATGGATGTATATAGTTTTAATATTAGTTTATTCACATACAGAATTTTTTAAACATAGTTTTTGAAAGAATTCGGAATATATAGTAGCACTTCTAGTGTATTAACTGTATAAAAGTATTCCAAAACTTGACTTTAAATAATAATGAAGTTTAGCATACATGCTGAATTCTATAATGTCTCCAAATCAAGCAGAAAGAAATTCTTTGGATTTAACGATGAAAAATATAATTCTTTTAAAAATCGGAAACATAAAAGAAGCTCCATTTTTATAAAATCAGAAAGTAAATATTTCTATGTGTACTGACATCATTTCAAAAATGCAATTTCTTGCAAACAGTGAAGTATATTATTTATTGAAAAGAAGGCCAGATTCAATAGGAAGCTTTCGCATCTCACTAAAGAATGTATTAACAAAAATACAAATTTCAAAATAGCAGAGTTGAAATCTCGATGACAAACAATGAAACGGCTCGAAGGGACTTGTTTTTACTGTTCATTCAGAAATACACAATGGGATAGGATATCATATTAGAAGAAAACTAAATATTTCCTACTGCAAATTTAAGTATAATAGTTAAGCTATTTAAAATGTAGATGTATCAACAATCAATATTTTTGAAATGTTTCATATTTGTTGAAAACAGAAATTGTGTACAAGTAAGCATGGAATCATTTTATTACTTAGTTTAAGGCATTTTGTTTATTATCAATGTATTCAAGGAAAAATAAAGCCATTTTGCTCCTTGTACTCAAATACTTTATACTTATTTTAGAGCATATGATAACATTAACTTTATACTGATTGAAACGTCAAAATGTCCAAATCATTATTGTGCGTGTGTGTGTGTGTTTTTCGATTTAACTTGAAGTTAAATGAGCATTGTAGATATATTTTATGTTTTTAGATGGGATTATTTTTTATATAATATAAATTATGTGAAATACAGAAACGACTGTATACATTGCAGAAAAAAATTTTTAATGTTAAAAAATAGACAAAGAACAAGGCGTCGAGAAATGAAAATATTATATTTTTCTTTTACAACCTTTAGTGAAAATATTTACATTTTTGTCCTTACTCATGTGATTAAGCTGCGATTTTAGGTTGTACTTTTTTTTAACACATATAAACGAATACAGCTACTAGATAAAATACAGAATACGTTATACAATGTATCTTTCATACTATGCGCAACAATAATAAATAGCTTGAACTGTTATTTTCATGTTGAATTTTTGTAACCTGTTTGAATGAAAATAGTGTTGAAAAATACTTGAGTAATGTCAGTAAAAACAAAACTTGCTCATAAGATGTCAACATTGTGGTTTTTAAGTAAGACTTTTATTAGAAAAATAAATAAAAGAACGCTTTACTCATTACCTTGTTAATATAATAGCAGTTAGCATAAATTATGCTAACAGTTATTATATTATTATGCTTGAAGATCCAAATCTATTTATAAGAAGAACAAAATAGCGTGAAAGAAGATTTAATTATTAATGATCAAAAAATTAATTTGATATGCACAAAAATCAACATTCCTTACAGACAAAAACAATAAAATAAAATAACGAAGCTCTACCTAATGTTGAAGAAGCTGATAAAAGACCTTTGCATCAACATATTTCTATTCTTAAAATTAATGTATGTGATCTCATTCAAATTCAGTATTCATAGTTTGAAAAGTCTTATGGTGAAAGAATCAAATACAAATAATGTAATTGAAAGCAACTATGTTTGCCTTGTCAGACGTAGAGGTAACTATATTTTGATGACCTTACAGATAAACACTTAGAGAGAAAGATGGCTATTTAAAATGATTGAAACATAAGAAATGAGGCACAGTTGCTTCGTCACAGAGAGACATACATGCCATAAGCAGTTATTCAACCAAGATATAATTCTCAACATTCCCTGCCCACCGAAGAAATAATCCCAGAAGCTGATTAATGACGATAAATGCAGATTTAATCTGCGGCATTTGCACTAACAAGCGTCCAAACAAACGACCCTTATCGCCGAGGGAACATAATTCAGGCGGGACATCTCCAGCCACTCGCTGCTCACAAAAGCGCCACAGTTTTTGAGAAATGGCGATGTCCAAAAACATGCTCCAGGAATCCGAATGCCCATTTCAAAAGCCCCCGAAACAGACTTTTGCAAATCGTTCATCACCCAAGGTCACGGAGCCGCTCACAATACAAGAAAATAAATTAACTGCAGCTACTTCTTAAGATGTATATCTGTGATCACTGCAGCAGCTGGTCTCCATAACTTAGACTCATTTGTCCCTAGTTGGAGGTGTCAGAATTCTAGCGCTATAAATTTCCAGCAGTCGGGCATTTTTTCCGACTATGACAGTCGTCAGATCCACCCTGGCTTCGGCAGAGTCATGCATCAAGATGTCAACTGTTCCCTACCTCTCAAAAATGGAGTCGGCCTTTCAGCGACGGTGGGATTAGGCTAGCATAATCCTCTGCCCCCTTTTTTTCCGTTCTGAAGTATCCTCGGAGTTATTATTTATTAGCAGGATCTTAAACTCATCTTTCTTCCGTGGAGGAGTATTAAGACACTTTTTTCATTCAGTGGGGCGAGAGTTTTTATGTTAGACAAATAAACCTAATGATAGGAGACAAGATTAACTCTCGTGAGAACATAACTGTAACGTTGCTTTTGGCAAATATTAACTTCGTTAAGGTGATTCAGTGGACTCGGGATTATCCAAACTGTGTTATTCTGGGAGAAACGTTACTCACAGATGCACTGTTAGAAAAACAGATAGATTTCAAAAATATGAAACACTCATCACAGCACAAAGTAATTCAAATATTCGTTTAATCAGGTTGAAATATTGACCCTTTTTTTGACAAAAAGTAAAGATGAACCACAAAAGTGAAATGTTGCAGCCGCTTTTGTAACACTAACCAAAATTGACTGATGTCGTCAGAGACAGCCATCTCCGATGCTTTGTGGAGTTATGGTAAGTTCACATGAAGCGACGGCATGTGATTCATAATGTGATCCATGCTCTAATATATATATCATAAATTATTCTAAGTTTTCGATACGTAAATTGTCTGTAACTTAACCAGTAAATAAACCTGTACACAAATTCGATCTTTCTACTGAACCCTGTAACGAATTCACAATGTACACATTATTTTAATAGCAGCTACAGAAGATTCAATGAAACAAATATTTTTTAGGTGAGATAGTAATAATAAGAAATGAATTAAATCTCTCTCTCTCACACACACACGCACACACACTAATGTTCAATAGCGGGATGGAAAATGTAATGACAATACAGTAGACATCGAAACCCAAGACGCAGTTATTAAGATAAAAAATGCAATATCTTGCAACAATCTCATTAGAAATGCTGCATTTCTTTTTTATTATTGACAGGAAAGAAACGAATTAGAGAATTGAAGAAAAGCGCTCTAGGGCTAAAAGTATTTTTAATTTCCAAGAAAGAATCGTTGTGAAGTTTCTCCCGCTAATTAATCGTAAAATTCAATGACATTTTTAATATAGTTCATTCCGTACTACTATGTTCTTTTGAGATTTCATAAAGCAAAACTTTTAACCCATAAAACTGAATGTTAAATGTTCATTATCATCAATAACTTATATTAATTTAAATTCTTTAAAATCTTTGCTTAAAATTTTGAATAAACAAATAACATAATGCAGTCATATTTAAAAAGGGGATTAAAGAAAGAGAAAAAAAATTTTTTTTTTCCTTTCTACGAAAAAATTGTTGCCAGAAAATTTCCTTCATCTTACAAATAACATAATTTAATTAAAACTATTTTTGAAATTTTCTTTTTTTAAAGATATTTTTATCAAGATGGCTACGTTTTTAATAATACTATAACATAATACATTTTGAATTTCAGTTGGTTTTTTTTACCTTTTACGTTATTCATAATACTTTCGCAATTCCAAGTTATTTCATTGCATAAATATAAAGCTAAAAGTTTAATTTCAGGGCATTTTCCTTTCCCGTTGTTTTTCTTTTCAATTCGCTTTATCTTTTCAGTTTTTAATAACACATAACTGAAGATAAAAAGTATTTGTTATTATTAATTTATTTACATTGATAAATTTCAAAATAACTTCATGTTTCTATACTTACCTTATCTAGTAAAGCATAAAAATCTGACAAGAAAATTACTTACAAAATCTAAGCAAATAAACCATTGAATCATTTCACAAAGGGGGAATCCGATTTAATTTATTAGAATTTGTTTAAGAAAATCGAATGAATTCCTGAAATATTTTTTTTTTCAATCTGAGATTTAAAGACAGTTTAAAAAGTGAAGAATTTTATATTTCTAATGCTGTAGCGTCCAGAATAAATGCTACTTATTTCATACATTCCGAAGATGAATTTTTTTAATTCGGGAATTTAAAAAATGTTAATGAAAGATTTCGTAGATACTTTTTTATGGAGAATTTCTTATTTTCATTTTTTCTCCCACTTTTTTTTATTTTTATTGAAGTTCCGTTAAAATATCGCAAATACAGAAACATGCGATTTTTTTCATGATGGAAAAACATTTTCAGCTAATTTCATTTTGTAATGATTTTTTATACTTTGAAACTGGGAATTTTTTTTTAAAAATGTGTATTAACTCCCTTTTTTTTCTTTTATCTAAATTTTTTAAAATTCATATATGTTCCAAAGTAATTTATGAAATTTAATTCATTTGTAATTTATCTAATATTATGATGAATAAAATGCTTGATTTCATTTGATTATGATAAGTAATTAAATACAAAAATTATGTTTTTACTTTGGCTTTTGTAGTTATTGCTCAGTAGTACACAAAACATGAGTAAAATTAAATATTTAGTATTATATAACGAGAAAAAAAATCAGCTACTTTTAAACAGGGCTCTGTATTTCAGAAATAACTTTCAGGAATTCCCTTCCATATTTCAGATTCAATTTTTCATTTAACTTTTTTAAAAAAAAAAACAAAAATAAATAATTTTTTGTATTTTTTTTCCGATAGTACGATCATTCGGAATTTTCAGAAATTAAGTATCTGCTTATTAGTGTACGTGTATTAAATAAGTATGTATATAAGATCTTATTTAGACAATGCAATCCTTTTGAATTTTCAGTGTTTAAATATCCGTTTACTAATGTAAGTGTATTAAATAAGTATGTGTATGTGTATTAAATCTTATTTAGATAGTGTAATCCTTTCGAATTTTCATTATTTAAATGTTTCTGTTAATGAATGTATACGTATGCATCACTCTCCATTAATGGATGTTATTTCATTTTATTTTGTTGAATTTTTGTATTGATTTATTTAAAATAAATCTTTATCTATTTTTTAAGAAAAACTGAATCGAAACTGATTCTAAAAAATTAAGTATCATCATTATTATTCATAAGGTGATTAAATAAATTCCCAAATAGCAAAATTAAAGCAAGAACAACATTATAGTCACACCTTTCAATGCCTTTCAAATTAAATCTAAATTAAACTATTAAAAAATGCTTTCCTCGAAAGCATGTCAATGATGGCTGCAGAGACTTAAGATGAAAACAAAATACTTTGTGCATGAAATGAAACCTCTGTTATAAAATTAATCGAGTTAGAAATCTTTTTTAAATAAATGATTCGTGTTGAAACCGCAAGAGAATTTTTTTTAGGTTTTCAAATAAATTAATTTGTTGGCTTTAGTTTTTACTTAATCTCACTAACGATATCAGATATTTGATATTTTGTTTATGAACTAATTTGAATCAGCTCAAAATTGCAATATAATTAATATATCTAAGATAAAGTAAAAATATCACGTTGAAAATATTTTGTACAAAGATTTATTGAATGATAAATGTTTTTTAATTGCTATAGAGACGCATAATATCGCCCTTTCATATATAATTTGCAAGTGAAAAATTATGAACTATTTATATTCTTTTGAATAGAATAACACTATAAAGTAGGGTAAATTAGATATTCATATTTAGTAATGAAATATATATAATTTCTAATTTCAATAATATTTCAGATTATTTCTCTTTTGGTTTGAAGATCTTCAATGAGAGATAAAACAATTAATATTTAAAAAAAGTCAGTTTTCTACTCAGGGCAACAAAGAAATTTTTTATTTCACTTACTTTTTATTAAATAATTACAATTAATACAAGCAATTTATCAAAAAAATTGATTTTTGCAAGAATTAAACTTGCATTCTTCTCCATCTCAAGAAAGAATGTTGAAATCCTCGCATTTTACAGATTGATATACAGCCTGTTGATTTAATTTTTTTACATACTGCTAAAACTCTATTTAAAGTATTAAAAGTTAATTAATAAGTAATGAATTGATATTAGAAAAAAAAACTGCATTAACATCGAGTATCATCCTCTACAAGTTTAAAAAATGTGTTCGAACTTGAGAGGGTGAATAAAAATTATTTTATTAACGATTGAAAACTTCAACAAGATGTACGTAAAGAGATTTATAACTAATAGTAAGAATTAAATAATTATGAAAACATTAAAAAAAGTTGAGAACTTAATATCAAAATGTGTTTCTAAAATAAAATAAAAAATATATTATAAAATGTTGTTCCATTTTCCAGGAGTCTAAAACCCGATTAAAGTGCTCTTTTTTCAGAATTCAATGGCTTAAAAGAATGTAGCAATTACATTTCTCTTTCGAATTTTGAAATATAATTTTGTGCTTTCATCTTAGATTTAACCAAAACTATTAGATTTAATTAAAATTATTATTTTTTGTTAAAATAAATAGCAATTTTTAGTTAAGTTTTGTATTTTTTCAACGTATTTTTTTAATGCGAAGTAATTTTTAAATGTGTTTTAAACTCTTCGGTAACAATGATGCCTCACATATCGAATTAATGAATTTTTAATTTTAAATCTGCAATTAAGTGAAAATTTTATGCAATTAAAAGCTTATTAATCCCTCAGAAATGCTCCATTATCTAAAATTCTTATATTATTATGAGAATTAAAATCAAAACAAATATCACAGATTTTTAAAAAGTCCAGCGATTTAAAAAGTTGCATAAATGCGTAGAAATTTAAGTGATATATACTTGAAAATATTCTTTTGAGTTTTATTTATTGGACTTTTCTTCTGTTTCTTAAAAAAATATCCGGACCTAAGTGGCCCGATGTCTACGAATAAGTGCATGGTGTTCTCGGGTTAATTGGTTCCCACAAATTTTTCAAGTTTAAATTTTATATCTATAAGAGGATAATCAAAAATTTAATGCTCACCAGCAACGATAAAATTATTTAAATCTTTGCTTCTCCAGCCAGCTGAGAAACACTACTATCAATGGGCAACGAAAATTGATTGTACACGAAGACAAATGCTTCCACCACGGTGAACAAAAATATCATTTTTCATGCTTCCATTACACATTTTGGAACACTTTTTTTTTTCCTTTCTCGCGCTGCCAAACGGGAGCCGAAATCAATAAATAAAGTCGACTCCAGAGATTAAAACAAAACAAAGGGAGAAAAAAGAAAAAGGCCCACTCGGTGCGTATTATAACACGGAGAAAAAAAGCTCCCGGTAAGTTTCTAAATCCGTTGTATACAAGAAGCCGAAGCACACACCCCTAAGTCCCAACTTTCCTCCAACATCCATCAGGCCCGAAGCTTAGAACATTAAGTTCGACACTGGAGCGCTGCGTAACTGCGCAAAAGCTACCCTAGGGATGAGACCAGGAAAGTTCTGGGGGCGAAATAAAACACAAATAAGTAAATAAATAATACAAGCAAAGCGGAATTTTCTCGACTTTCTCTTTTCGAGTTGGAGGATGTATGTTCCAATTTTATTTGCGGAATATTTTTTTTCTCTCTCCTCCCCCTTCTTTCTCCAGAAAGAAAGAGAAGGCGTCTGTGCCCTTTTCTTTATTGTAAAGCAATAAAAATTTATAGGCATAGCGATATGAAATGGTGAAAAGGGTGAGCCTGTCCTGAAAACAGAAGTTACAAAACTAATTTTTAAGTTAGAACGCAACAATTTTTGATTATTTTTTTTTCTTTTTAAGTTTTTAATTCTTGTATTTTATCTGAAAGTTTTTT
>JAOUZG010020767.1:1385513-1407561 GCA_026289955.1 Argiope argentata | reverse complement strand
AATCCAAGCATGTCTTTAAATAAAACTAAGAGCTGAAAGCAGAGTAGTTCGACATTGAAGTTTATGTTCAATACAAAAATTGAAACATCATAATTTTTTTTAATAATTTATGAGATCTCAAGGAATTATTCAGCAAAAAATTCACAGGTTAATTGAAACCTTCAGTTTTTAATGTTATTTTTAGATGTACATAAATGCTCTCAATAATAAAAAAATTTAGGTTTACAAATATATTTCAAAAAATGGTTTAAGTTATGGTCTTATAGATTCATATTTGTAAAATATTCTTAATATTTCAACTTCTAAATAAATAAATAAGCAATTCTATCTTCTTCAAATCTGGCTGATTTATTCAGTTCTGATTATTGCAAGTTTAGAACAATCAGCATTTTCATAATCTAGACCAATTATTCAATAGTAACTCTGATTGGCTTCATTGATATCTTGATAAAGTGATCTAACATCGCCAGTTTATATCGAATAGTTATGTTGAAATTTTCATAGATCGATCAGCTTCGATGATTGATTTAGTTGATTGGAATGCCACTTTTTTATTTGAGAACTTATTGTCTCAAGAATATTTTGTTAAATATGATTTACAGAGCAGATGATGTATGTAAAAATTTAATTTATCAGCATTTTCCCCTAAATCTATAATTATATATTTCACTTGGACCAATTGCTAAGAGATTTATGTCTCTCCTCAAAAAATTAAGAAATTAGATGTTGGGCTCCGATTAGGGGAAGGTGCCTCGTAGATGTGAAGTTATATTTGCCTTAAATAAAATTGTTTAAATGGATTAGTAATATATGTATAGTAAAATATCATAGAAAACGTTTCCATCCATTTATTTTCCAAAAATTTCATGTTTCATATTTGTTTCATTTTATACAGACACATGTCGAAAATGACAATTTCATATGTTTAATTTAGAATGATAGTTGATTTTTTTTTCTCGTGAGAGAACATGATATTGTTTTGGTAGAAAGTATTGATGTCGCCGAAATATGCGGGTAAAAATAGTTTTATATGCTCTAACAAATTTTGCATTGTTAATTATTACGTATGATTGTTTGAAAGAAGATGCGTTTTCAAATAGCTGACCTACTTTTACCAAACCAGCTTTATTATTACGTTACTTCGTTGAAAGAATATACGTTTTTATTTCACATGATTCATTAAAATGCGGAGATAATTTACAATCAAGAAGGCGAATTCTTTGATTTGAACAAAATATTTTCTTCACATAAGCAAAAGTAGCAATTCAAAACATGCCTTATTGTTTTAAAAATTAAAAAAAAAGAATTCAAAAATATTTTACTACGACTCATTATCAATTGCTTTTTGTTCGTCGTTTCTTTGAAATGACCTCATTTGCAAAGTTCGTCTAAGATTTCTCGCTTTTAAATAATTAATCTCGCTCTCAGAAGATTATCGTTTGGTGCTTTTCTAAAAATTCTATTTCAGTTTTAACAGTCGCACTTTTGTGATATATTTTTATTTACTTTATTTCTTTAATGGAATTGTTAATTTTGATATAGCAAACAATCAAGAAATATTTACTCTTGCATTTATTGTTTAAAAAATATCACATTTCCTATTTGTTTCAATTGATATAATCACGTGATGAAAATTGTATTTTTCTGTTTTATTTTTGGTAGTAATTAACTTTTTTTAAATAAGAACTTCAGAAATTGTGATGGCAACATTTTATTAAAAGCTGATTTTTTTTGAGAACCTCGAGAAGATAAAATTTTATTTTTATTTTATTTTTGCGAAAAAAGTAGTTGAAAAAAAACACGATTAAATTACATGTTATAAAATTCATTAAAATTAAAGTGTTAATTCGTATGTAAAAACAATAGTATCATTGAAAAGCTAATTTTTTGAGCTTTAATGTGAAGCAAAAATCAATTTTGTGCTGTAATATTTTCAGAAGTTATGGCGAAAAAACATTAAAATTTGACTTATTTTTTAATTAATTAAAATTTTAATCAAAAATTCAAAAAACGGGCTCCGAGGTGCATATTCCCGGCATTCAAGGTATACATATACCAAATTTGGTAGCTGTAGGCTAAACGGTCTGGCCTGTACAGCGCCAACACACGCACACACACACACACTTCGTACTTTATTATAAGTAGAGATGAGAGTGTGTTTGCCGTTGTTTCTGAAAAGAATGTTTGACTTAAACAGAGCAAAGCGGTAATATAAACAGTTACAAATACGAGAAAAGTTTATTTTCTTTAATGTAATAATAAATAACTCGACAGTAAAAGGACAGTATCCTGCTGGGGAAAACGCTTTCTTCCGTATAACTTATAAGTCATAATTCTAAAGTGAATCTTATTTTCAGAATACAATTTTCAAAATAATAACACCCAAGATATTTTTTTAATTATTATTTTAGATATTCTAACAATATCACTGACGAAAGAACTTCGGAATGCTTTCAAATTCTGGAAGAATTACCTTTTTGTTTTATTTATGCAAACCTCTATTCTTCAATTTTTAATACTTTCTGAAAAAATATGATCAATTTAACTCGTAGTAAAATATTGATACTTTTAAGAGATCAGATTCTGAATCGAAATAACTATTATTTTTTCTATGCATTACACTGTAATTTAAATTTTGTAACTGAATTAATTATATTTCAATTTGAATGTAATTAATATATTGAATTTATACGATCTTATATATTATAAATAATACTTAATTTCATCATATAAAAAATCATAAAAGTCATAAACATTCATTTACAAATAAAAAATAAATGTCTTTCACAGAAATAGTGCTTATTGTTGATGGTCACTATTATACAAATATTTGACAATAGTTTTGACAAAATAATGAAATTTTTTAGTGAATATGTTTTTTTTTTTGGTAATCATCTATTTGGATTTAAGGAACAAGTCCTCGAATTTAATATTACTTTTTCAAAATATTTTTCTGCATGTCTTGTATAAGGAAATATTAAAAATGTAAAGCCGGGATACTTATTAATAATCATCGTATATTTAACAAGTTAATAATTGGAAATAATTTTCTTAGAACTGGATAAGCAAATTGAAAATAATAATGTCTAGAAGAATCCTTTATACTTAAGCATTATTCTAAAGCTCATTTTAAGTACATTCAAATATATTAGACATCGTGAATGCTCAACAACAAAAAAAAAATTTAAAATTTTTCAAACATTTAATAAAAATACATATTTTTTAAAACCTGAAATGCAATATGCAATTATAAGTACATGCAGATTAGGAAAATAACAACAATACAAAGCTTTAGATTTTAAAAAAAAATGTCTTTTAGATATAAAAGAACGCTATGTTTCAATCTTTCATATTATTCTAAATTTTTTTAAAATGAAAACACATACTTTTCTTTTTAAAGATAATTCGCGCCAAGAACGATATTTGTTATTCATTAAATGTATGTACAAAATTCTCTAATTGATTAATAAACACTACAGAAATGTTTAAAATAACCGCACAAAGAATATGCCAGATAGTTTATAAATTGGCATTATTACGTTACATTTATAGGTTAGAAGTAGTTACAAGCAGCTGAAAGTATCAAATTATAATGATAACATATATTAACTAAGTATAAAAGAAATTTACTGTATTCTTCCATGCGATTTCTTTTTTCCCCCTTTGCTATTCTTTTCAAATTAAATTATAAATATGAACAGATGGCGAAAAAATAACTAGTTTTAGTTCTCAGAGGCGTTAAAACTCAATGTTGCCCCATTATGTTTGATGCATTCACTTTCTTGCCGACGTATACTTTCACTAACTTATGACATCAATTATGCACGTTTTTAGACTATTCAGCAGATTGTAGCATTGGAAACATTTAACCAAATGTTTTTTTTCTTCGTAATTTTATCCTAAATTTAGTTTTAGATAAACTTCTGCAGAAAACTTGTTATTACGTTTTTTATACTGACGCTCTAAGATTACAGCGGAACCGTCCACGTTAATTTCAACCGTCACTGCACGCCTTAGCGATTACGATGAAACGATAACACGAACAACATAATGACTTCATTTTCCATTCTTTTTTTTATGGTATACATATTTTTTTTATCGCTAGAAAACGCTGGAGCACGATGTAATTCTCCGTTTCAACTCCTGCTTTTCATCCTAATCTTCAGAAATCATCGGAAAAATCCCTTCGAAGGAAATGAAAGAAGTAATAAACTAAAAAAGAAAAGATGGATACTAAAATGTTTTCTGTTCGAATGAGAGCGTTCAAAAATAATATGCTGATTTAGATGCGCCTGGTCAAGCGCACATCAGATAAGATGTTCAGCTTAGCAATATAAAAAAAAATATCTTATCTCAACCGTAACCTTAGTTGAAGTTACGTCTCAAAACTTGGAAAATGAGAGTGCCAAAAGAAAAATATTTAAAATGGCGCATGCATAATTACTTAACAGCTTGTATTAAGAAGTTTTATCTCGATTAAAACACCTGCCTTAAAGCAGCTGTAAAACTGTCAGCATCAAGTTAATGCGCGGCTGCCATGAAGACAGATTCCGTAAAAATGGTTATTATAAACTTGTGAAGGCAGCTGATGATATTTTCGTTTTTCCAAAACTGCCGCTTTAACCGCTAAGACAATTTGCATATTGTTGCAGTTAAGTCATCCCACATGTTGTGGTTGAAAACTAACCGCGGTAATTAAAAATAAGCACAATTCGGCCGGGCAACGGTGAGCTATCGATCCGACATGGTATATTAGCTGATAATTACTCACCCGTCTCTTAATAAACGATCAATAAAACCATTAATCGGACAAATTCGATTAATCGATGTGTCTTAGGAGTCTTCTTTCGCCTAATCGATTATCATAATCGATCAATAAAGAAACGACAACAATCATATGGAGCTAAAGTATATAGATATACTTTGTTGCAGCTTTCAAGTTACATCAAGATAAATGATATCTTGCAAAGGAAAACAGTAGGCCCAAAACGAAAACGAAGGTATTTCTTAATAAATCTATTTTTCTTTAGAATTAAATAAGAAAATGGCTCCGTGAATGAATAATTAATAAAGATTTTTGAAGCCGAAATTCAATCAACAGTCGTTCAGAGCTCGAAGTTACAACTGGATGTTTCTGCTATTCACGCACAAATCACATTGATCAACATTTTATTTTTCTGAATTATAAGAAAATGTTTCGACATCATTTTGCTAGAAAAACAAATAAATAATAATGTATTCAGTCATTAACATTGTGCGAAATAATGAGCAGAATTCATCAGAAGAAAAGACATTAATTTATTCTAATTGGATAATTCTGTTTTCAAAATAACCAAGTCAAAAATATATCCGTAAGATAAATTTATCATTTAAATAACTAAAAGCATACAATTAATCATAAAATGCAATGTAGATTTCACAATGTAAATGCATATTTTTTCACATTTCTAAAATGTCAAGCTTCGAAGAGATTATACCAAACTTCTTTTTAATACCATATATTATTAAAAGTATTTAACAACTTTCTGTTTCGAGATAGTCAGTTGAAACTGGAGCCTACAAAAATTAATGTTTGAATCCTTTTATTTCGAAATTGAATTAAATTACTGATGACAGAGAGATTGTTAAAAATTACAGAGCAAATACAAAACATAAATGCATTAATAGACTCATTTAATTGTCAAATCGGTGGGGAAGCTAAAATCTATTTTTCATATACCTTTACATAATTTAGTTGATCCCCTTTATAGAAATATCAAATTACGATAGAGACATCTCCCGAAATTACCGAAAATACCATATAATTATCTGAATAAATGATCATTTAAAAATCGCATAATAGTCCTATTACCTAAGCTCATGTTACTCGATAAAAGACGCCCGCTTTAATCAAAAAAAGAATAATTCTAGGTTCGAGAGAAATCTAAACAAACGTGGTCATGCAAACGAAATCCCTCTTTTTAAATGATAAAAATATAAAAAAAGGTCATGCCGTTCATTAATTACAAAGGCTTTCAGCGTCATTAAAAATGCCTGGAGTAAAGCATCTGCGATGGACACTCCCTGTGGATTTAAAACACATTGGTTCTGAAGAGAGTCGGAAAGGTAGAGGAGGCAAGTGAAATGACACCGATTTGCAATGTCAAATCGAAGATAAACGAACTATATTACCGAGCAGGGCCACCGAAAGTCTTAAATGGTCGGTACGTGGGCAACTGCGAAGCATCCAGCGTCTCAAATATAATGGTAGCCTCGGGATTTCCGAACAAATTTACTGGGTGGGGCAAATTAGAGATGGTAGGATGATGTTATTACACGAAGACTGGAGGGACAATGATTACTCTTTCTGCCACTTTTAATTGAACATTCAGCTCGTCGTCTTGGGGGGTGGGGGGATGACTTCTATAACTCGTGTCTCTTTTATCTGCTCTGGGGGACTGTTGCCATACTGCGAACTTCGCAGATAATGTATCATCGGACCAGATAATGCGAGGAGTCGCAACTGAAGTTGTAAAACTAAAATATAGCATATTTTGATTAGATATCTGTTTTCCCCCCTCCTTTCTGGGATTTTTTTGCAATAAATCTTTTTTGACTTAAGATTATCAAGGGCAAAAGACTTGTAAACATATTTGTTGGAAAAGGTATATTAATTCCAGCGATAAACATGAAAACATAAATCAACCAATAAATAATGGTCATTTCTTTCACTCATATTTGATATTGAATAGTAGTTTTTACTTTAAACACACGAAGTTTTTGACATTTTTAGGAATACAATAATCAATTTCCAATTTGTTCAAAGATGTATTGGCAACAGGTTTGATGGAGGTGACTTTCATTTCAAATTTTTTTTTCTTTATATCTTTTTAATTTTCGGAGGATATTAGTGTTATATTTATTAATGCATGCAATCATGGCTGATCAGATTAAATTTTCTTTCTTTTCACCTTAGCTTTTTTGAAGTTCCTTATAAAATAACAAATAAATGTAAGTTTTAATCAAAAATTTAATTTAGAATTACGTTTAATTCACCAAAACGCACATCATTTCTTAATGGCATAGAAATTTATTTTCAAAAGAATACTCGGGTTCTTCAAACCAGATTCAAATTTAATTTTTTCACTTATTTTTAAACATTTCACTCACATATATATTTTAATACTTAATTTAAATAATTTTTATAACTATTTAATAAAATTGCTTATTCACTACATTTTTTTTCTTTGGAGAACGAGAAAACTGTATTACTTGCAAGCTGAAGCCTAGCTAACCATTAACGCTTAACTAATTAATTTAATTCTGAATAAATTCAAATCACTCTTTAAGCTGAAATCTTTACGCTCGTATATATCGATACATAAAACTTCATTCAAAAACAAAAATTAACGCAACACTAGTTCTTTTAAAACATTTACCGATTAAAAAAAATATTGTCCTTACAATGAAAAAAAAAGGGCATTGCATGCATTAAGTATGCATGATTTCTCTGCTGTTATCTTTTCTTTTTAGTATTTTGATTATATCTTTTCTATTTAGGATATCCAACTGTAAATATTTTCAAAACTATCCCTAAATAATTGTTCGCATTTGTTAATTATTGCAAGTATAAAAATATTTTCGTGTGCAAATTTTAGAATATTTCGATCTCAGTTAGAATATATCCGTAAAATTCGGATATCTCCATTCAATAACTTTTACCTTTAAAGGGATACTGATTACTTCCATTTGCGTATAATTAAGTAGTGATTTTAAACTTTTTTTTTAAATCAAAAACTTAAAATACTTAAACCATTTTTTTTATTTGACAGAAAACTTACTACGCTCATTTTTAATAAGAGACAGTTTTATTTAACTCTTTATCTACCGACGGTACTTTTTAGTACCATTTAAATGCGGTTGATATCTTCACAATATATCTATTTTTAGAACGATTCATTATAGAACAATTAACATTTAGCTTATATAAAGTAGTAGATATCATCTAAGAAATCGCATTAAAACTTCTTTAATGTTAGGAGCTCTTAGTATTTATTTTTTAAAAAAAACAACTTTCTGGGTTTATTCTGTACCAAAATTAATGGTTAAAAAATGAACTTGAAAAATTGATGATAAAACAATTAATTAAATAAAGGGTTAAATTTGATTTTAGAAAGGTTAATTTGAGAAAGGTTAAATTTGATTTGATTTGCGCGAGACGAGAAATACTTCAAATCTTCATTTTTCAATCGCTTTTTCCCCTCCCCGCCAAAAAAAAGTGAATTAAGATTTTTCTAATTAGAAAGGAAGCTAAAGAAAATTTTAAAAAAGAAAATGAAATTTTTTATCTTAAATTTCAAGTTATCATGCGTGAATATTATTATTTTTCTTAATTTAAGTCATTAAATTTAAACCGGTTTGAGACAATCACAAGAATTCTCTCTCCCTCTCTCTGTATGTATATTTTATATATATATATATATATATTTCATCCTATTATTTCATACATTAATTTCCTTTCAGCCTACATAATAATAATGAAAAACTGGTAAAAGCAGGTAAAAATATTTTTCGGCCGTACATTTCGGAGACATCAAAACCTCCTAATCAAAGCAACAGCATGATCTCACATTTAAAAAAAATTACATTTTAATATTTTAACTTGATTATAACTGACATTTTTTCCTTTTAATGTTTAAATTTTCTGTAAAACTGTAAATGATAGTTGAAAAAATGTTCTATAATATTTATTAAAAAGTTTTGTTTTTATATTCAACAATAATTTGTTTTCAGAAAAATATTTAATACATGTGGCCCATATGCTTGACACATTTGAATTATATACACTGTTAGAAAAGAAATATTCGAGACAAGCATTAATTAACTAGGAGTTGAAAAACCGCCCACTTCTCAGTAATAAAACAAGAAAGAATGGCCGGAATCAATGGGAGATCCTATTTTTGCTTCGAGTCGCATTATTTTTCCCTTTGTCTCGGAGGTCCGAGAAAGGGCGCCATTCATTCCTCGCCAAGAGGGAATAAAATCTCGTGTTCCGGATGTAAGGAAAGAATCTCTTAATAAATTACGAAAGCTTGTTGACCGCGTCTTCGTGTCAGACTCAAGCAAGACTCCTCAAAGCGATCTGATTATGGTATACCGGCAATGATTATTTAGTTTTAGACACATCTTAGTTCTGTCCAAGATGAGAGTCTTAAAATTTAAAGAGTGTAAAAATACAATACGATGGATTCTGACTATGGTATATCTCTTAGAACAAAAATATAGTTTAGTTACATAAACATCTTTTTTTCTTCTTTTCAAAATGACACTAGGGCTATTTAGGAACGGAGATTGTAATTTTGAATAGGAGTCAGATGACGTGGATGACTTGAGATGGCACACTCTCTCTTAATTTTCATATCACAACAGCGGGAGGACATTTGGCCCTGACGAAATTAATAGGCATCAGACCTTTACACGACGGTCCTTCGGTAGAATCGTGTCTCGAACTTGTCCGTTCTAAATAGAACGTGAATTCCGCCGAGACCTTACCACCATGCATTCGCGGCCTCACTGGTAAGCTGAAACAATGATATTTTGATGCAGCAAAGGCCATTAACACATTTAGCATTCTTATTAATACATTCAACAAGTCATTGATTAACAATGTTGTTTCATAGTCATTAATTTGCAGCATTGTTTTCATAGTCATTATTTAAGAACGCTGTTTTTATAGTCATTAATTAACACAATTACCGTATTTCGTTTTTATGTTATTATATTTTTAAGAAATATTTTTCCCCGTCTAGTTGTCTGCTTCGGATATATTCCAAATTAATCCTATCATATTGGAAACTGAACTGGTTCCTATGCCTTAAATACACAAAAGCGTAACAAATGTTCATACCCTTTCCGCAATCCACATTTTAAATGAAATTAATGATGATGATGATCTCGTGTCCACTTTATAACGGAAAGAGGGAGTGCAGTAGCTTCTAATGGTATGGTCCCCTGAACACCCGAGGGCAGAAGTCTGACTTCTAGCTCCCAGAAATTAATACTTGCACAAAATAAGAATAATTTGCTTTAAAAACTATATGCCGCCATGGCTTATGTAAGGTATCTGGCTATAAGAGTGGCAGTTCCAGGCTTAAACCAGTTACAGTTACAAATTCAAATGTCCAGTTCACGAATTTAGTATAAGGTAAACCAGCTAGACCTTTGGAATTTTGGAAAAGGAACGCCAATTAAGTCGGTATTTCAACATGCATCACAAAAATAAATTTCAGCATGAAATAAGCCTCAGCATAAGACGGCTTCACAACTAGATGCCAATACAATGTTTGAATAAAGTGTCAGATATAATGTATGATTATCAGTTTTATCATATCTAAATGATGACTTATTATCGTTAATTCAAAACTGTTTTCTTTTTGAACTGTTTAATTCAAATTTATTTTTCCGACACACTGATTAAAAACGTAAAAGAGAGCAAATTTAAACACAATGTAAACATTTCTGCGGAAAAGTAAAAGAGAATAAATCAAAAACGAAATCTGAGGATTTTCTGGACTAAGACCTCCCCCCCTTTCATTCCCCCTCTCCTCCTTTTTCTCAGTTTCAGCAGTGACAAGGATAATGTGAAAATGATTGCACCCAAATAGAAGAAAATTTAAGTATACTCTACTGAAAAATTTTCTTTCTCGCTCTATGAGCGAAATCTACTTTCAAAAGAAAAGAAATTGAAAATCCAAATAACGGTTACTTTTTCAACTCACACTTTTGCTGTCAAAAATAATATAATAAAATTATCAAAAATAAATTGCTTTTACCTTCAACTGAAATCTCAAACAAAAAAAAATTATGCAATTTATAGCAACAATAAAGTATATTTTAGAAAATTATATAGATAAAATATTTTGATAACAATATTGAAGAAATCAAAGCGTCATTTGAAAGTATTTTTTCAAAATTTTACTTTAATGCTTACATAGATGCATTTTTTTAAAACTTTCAGAAACTTTCTTTAGAATGTAATTTTATAAAGTAGAGACTATTTTGATTTTTAATAGTTGAAGAAAAAAGTTCTGGGAGTCTGGTTTTCTAAAATATTTGCTTATTTTACCTATCTGGGTTCGTAAGCAATAGTAGATACTTTTTTCTACATTTTCAAAATGTTTATCTTTTGGTGCTACATTTGAGTAAAAAATATGTCAACTTTCATTATTTCTCAAATATTCTCTTGAGAAATGTTACGAGGACAGTTTTTGCCCGCATAAGTTGTAGTAAAAAATTTACTGAAAAATTATTGACTTACTACAAAATACAACTGCATTAAAGGTGAAATGGCATAACGCAGTCATTATTAAAAGACAGTTGATTTAATACTAAATATAAAGCAAGGTATAAATGGAATAGAATTTAGCAAGATAAAATATAAATAGAATATAATCTAACAGGATATGAATAGATAGGAATTTATAAAATATGCATATTCTGCAATGAAATAATGGAGCATTGTTTGAAGGCAATTTTTTGGCTTCGAAGGCATTCTTCTTTCAGTCGAATAAACAATCTAATATATTTGTTGATGCCAATTTTATGATGCGCATTAAAAACAAAAGTAAATAAATTAATTAAACTAATTAAACAAAATGATTTTCTTTACGTCTGTTTTTAAATACATGAATTTTATTAACACATTTTACTCAAAATTTTTGACTGAAAAGATATTTCAGAACAATCATTACACAGTTCTAAATCACAATTCAACTTTCTTGAGCTTATCGTAATATATTTTATAATGTAAAACTTTTTTTTCACGGCTTTATACCAGAAAATTCGCGCTAAAATTAATGTCAATTCATTTTTACATTGGTTGTTTTAAATAAATTTCCTCCACCATAGCAAAAGAAAGAAACAAAATTTAGGGAAAATGGTTTCGAGAATTTTTTTACATTTTTCAGGTTATTTCAAAGAGACTTTTTTTTAAAAAAAAATAATTCGTTTAAAAAAAGATGATGGCAACAGAATTCGGAATTCACATAAGAACAGCTCTGCGCCATTTTGTTCTCTCAGTACTAAGTAAAGAAATAAATAAAGAAAAACTCTCCAGTTACTCAGAACAAGAAAAGAATCCAGTCACAAAAAAAAGAGGCAAGGAGAGAGAAAAAGCACGTGACCTTTTGTATTCTTTTTCCAGTTCAATTAAGAAAACTTATTAAAGCAAAACTAGAAAGCTTCTTTGACGAAAACGAATATAAACTCAGCGCTGTTCTTTCCGAGATCTCCATGCTTTGGCTGCAAAACATCTTTAATTATTCGTTTTTACAGAGCTCTGCTTTCCGAATCGCACGGTAATTATTTATTCCGAAAGCCAGTGAAAATGCAAATGCATTTCTCGTCTTGTCGAGCTCTGCTTTTCGCTCTTTTGTATTGTAAATTAATTTTGCTTATTCATAACTGCGATGTTTTCACCTTTTTAAGTTACTTATTTTCACATTCCTTTTTTACGTGTCTTTGAGCAAAAAATAAAGTATAAAAGTTACAAATTTAATGTACTAAATTGTCGGAAAGATTAATTCGTAATAAATAAATAAAAAATATAAATGCGTTCTTAAAAGAAATATTTTTTTAAAGATATGCATGTATTATTTAGTTTTATTTCTTTTCACTTAACTTTTATGGAAAAAATTAATAAGTTTTCCTTTGATCATTACTTTCAGGCTTAGTCGAGGGGGGGAGGGTTATTATTATGGTAGCATATAAAAGGGTGGAAAAAAATTATTACAGCAAATGTTTGTATGTATAACCACTAATGGATAATAATTAAAAATACGTATTGATACTTAATACCACTCAAATTGCAACAGATCAACATTTTACGGCAGCATTTTTAAGCAAGGTTTTCATTTAATGAATTTACAAACTCAGAAAGTTGTTAGTAGGCACCAAGAGGAACAAAGGCTGCCGTCGAACACGATATCGAAAATTATGTAGGAAGGTGAAAATTGCTAAAAACGCATGCTGCTCTGAATTCAAAAGGTATTGCTACCCGTGTTCAAATATGGAATTTTTCTTCCTTCTTTTTTTGGTATGCAAGTACCACTATGTTTTGGTGGTTATGTCAATGTTAGGTTCGATTAATGGTTAAATCAGACCTGCGTAAGTTAATTAAATTGCCTCCTAGCCTTAAATTTTAGAAGATTTATTCTAGTGATATCAAGAGGACAAATGAGTTTTTGGCCTCTAAAATGCTTGAAATATCATTCCCACTAAAATTATATTCCGAAAATTGCAGAACAAGTAAATCAAAAAATGTGTTCACCCAATACGTGACATATTTTTTACATCTTCAGTCCAGCTGCCAAACGGAAGGAAATAATTTTTATTACATCCGAAGCTTTATTGCCAGTTGCTTCGAATGCTTCCAAAATGACCGGGAAAGGCAGATCACATCACAAAGATTCATTGTTGCGATTGTGCAACACAAGTGTACGGATCCGAAGTTATACCATAAGTGCAATCGGATACTGGTGGGTACAGACACAGGAGGCACACCCAAACGATATTTTAAGATCTCTTCGTACACCTTCCACATAACAAGCCTTTGTGCAAAAAAGGGAAATCATAAAAACGCCCACTCTTTCGGAAAACGGCACCTAATAAAAGGAAACCGTTATTCTTTCCACAAGCAGTCGTTACGGGTGTCGAGGCAAGCCGTCCCCTCTAACGAAGTTACCTACTGAGCCTCGCAAATCTTTCTGCGCCCACCCTCCTTCCCGAATAGAAGCACCCCCTTGTCCCAGTCCACCCCTCAATCGTGATTACAAGTTCACTCGTCACACATACGGGCTGGTACATCATAAATCTCGCAGTACACAATCCCCCAACTCCCCTGGTCTTGGAAAGTGAATTCCCACGAAATGGCTGTCTTCTATCAGAACATAAGAGAATGGGGTAGCTATTGATTTTCGAATTGTCCCACCCGAGTCGAAAAGTTCGATTTTCGCCAGCGTGAGATATTCTTCTCCAAATAGGTGGCCTTGTATGCAGTTAAGAGGTCAGATGCTGGCGGTGGCCAAACTAGTTGGGGATCATTAAATTGTATGTCTTTCCAATTGTTGGCGGTGGGTCCGTGATTTATGATGTTTAACTGGAGGTAATATGTGGTCCATATTGGTAACTTGTTGTACGTCTTTATCGTGCACCAGGGTTGAAAGAAGTGTGATGAATGGTCTCGTACAGCTGTTGATTCCAAATTGATACCGACGTTCATTGAATCTTAAGAACGGCGAAGAATTCCAGACGCAGGTGCGAGTAGTTACGAGAGTCCGACTCATAAAGTCTGTCTCGCCGTGGTAGTCACGACAGTTCAATATTATGATTTCGAATCATTTACTCTGAATGTAACAGCTGCTAAAAATAATTAATTACATCAGCCAGAATATTCAGCGATTGATGCAAAGTAATCACCAAACATGAAAGCAGATTTTTTTTAAAAAAGGAAAGGTAAAAATGAATATCTTCTAAGATGCTGAAATATTTTATATTTACATATATACGTTTTCCTTTTCTAATGAGTTCATTTATTATATGACATGTCTTTTTAATATTTATTTGCTCATATTTTTATGATATTATTTTATTGCATTTATTATTATAGATATCGTTAATACCTTCAGTTCGTTCGATGTCATCTTAATATTATTATACATATATGAATGTAAGAAAATTATAATTATTGATGCATATTATTAGCACATATTAAAAATTGATATTATATGAAAGGATACAAACAATTAAGAGCATAAAGAATATTTTAACAACAGGAAACTTTTTAAAGAAATCACAACTTTCGAGACGGATTCAAGTGAAAACCCCATTTTCCCACCATTCAACAGAAGTAACAAATATTTTTGCGTCATAAAAATTCTATAAAATAAAAGACTAATGGGGTTTTTTAATATGCCGATTTTCTAATTGGTTTTGAAATAATACAACTACTTTACATATATTTTATTTTCTCAAAATACGTGAGATCTTTCTTGGAGTGTACTAAAATCGACAAAATTTTTCGATTTTATTGCACTCCAGAAAATAAGGTGATGAAGTAAAGACGTTTAAAAAATGTAAGTTCATTAGGAAAGAAAATAAGAAAACTATTAAAAATTCTATTTTTACCAAAAATTTAAATCTGAATAAATTCCGAAAAATCATGTGTTAAATTTCAATATTTCCTAAAAATAAATTTTAAAAAAATCATTAAAAATTCTTTTAGTTGAAATATTTCATCTCAAAAATCACGAATGTTATTTTAAGGCTTTGTAACAGATTCTTTAAAAAAAAACTCCAAGCCGTTTTGTATAACGATTTCCCCATAAACGAAATAAATTTAAACCATTAATTTTATAAATTTAGTAAGGAATTCAGTCTGTAGAGACGTGCTATAGAAACTTACTTTTAATTTATTATTTGTTGTTGTTTCTGATGGCACTAGCCATGGGTAAACTCGCTGATGCAGTCAGCGATTTTAAGCCAAGGACGCGTCTCTTGTTTTAGGAGCGCCAACTAATGCCATAAGCCTAGTTCCAACGACCCGGTGAATCTTCAGGTGGACCCCACGTTTACCCATTTTACCCCTCTTGCGGTTTCTTGGGGTCCTTTGATGATGCCTGTGAACTCGTCCGAAGTTTTCCGGTCGGTAAAGTGTCCATGCATCAGAGACAAACTAGAGGGGTAAAATGGGGAAAGAATGTCCCCCCCTGAAGACTCGATCAGGTCGTTGGAACTAGGCTTTAGCTACTCAAGCAGCACATATACTTACAAAGACCCTTTTTCCAGGGGAGAAGGGAACATTTACACTCCTAACAGACAAAGAACCATACTCGAAACAGGACTCAAACCCATTACTCCCAGATCACGAAGAAGAGCTCAGATCACCCCTGTACCAAGACTTAGGCTTAATTTATCATTTAATCATTATAAATGAAATCTCGGAAAAATTGAATCATTCTTTTCAAACAGTTTTCAAAACAAGCATGCATAGGCAGAAACATATATTAATTAATGCGCTTCGATCTTGCTGATCGAGATTTTAATTCCGAATCATATATGCTATGCACTTGAACAAACATTTGAATTAAAATTATGTCAATAGTACATTTTCACGTGACAATTATCGCGATGGTAATCTAGAGGAGTGACATGTTCCGTGACAAGATGATTTATTCAAGTAATTATTCTCTTCCCTTCCATGACATTCATTACGTTGTCATAAATACGTCAGCGCTGTCAAGTGCCAGAAATCGATGCAACCTAAAATACTATTACTTTTGACCTTGTAAATTGCTGAATGACTTCTCTTTTCCTTCACGGTTTTATTGGCATCGGAATGGTAAATGCTAGTTTGATTCATCGCTAATTTCTGAACACTGCGTCAATACAATCGGGCTTTACAATTAGAGCCAAAGAAAGAAGCTTTTTGTAATTTTCAAGAGCAATTACTTAGTTAATCAATGGAAGAATTGGCCGCGATTCAAGATTATTTTATGTTATGTCGCCTCTTTTGGAAAAGAACTTCAAAGTCGTAATCGAAAACTCGCTATTTATTTTGCTATTGAAACAATTTTACAAGAAAACAGACAAAGAGTAATTACTAATTAGGATTAAAATAAAAAGCAAGGATTATGAAAGACAGGGCCGTTCCATTCCATGCCCGTTTTAATTGGCAAGAGCCGTTTGAAACAATGGAATGAAACCATTAGGCTCGCTTAAATATTCGGAGCAATTTAGAAAGTTAACATGAGCTAATCGTATCTAACTTATTACATTTTTTTCCACATATCTTTGTTGGAAGACTTACTTCATAAGATAATTTTCGAACATTAAGTCTAGTCGAAATAATGTGTTGGGAATAAAAGTGAAAGAAGAAATGCGTGAATTACTAAATGGAATATGTTCTTCAAAAGCTTAGAAAATAATAATTGCGCCCAAGTGTATAATTAAGGTGCCTTTGGATTGTATTAAGATCTCTTAGAGGATCTAAGAAAATATGCGATACAACGGAGAATAAGAAACGATGACGTGAATCATAAAGGATTATTGATAACTGAGCAAATGACTTCTTACTAAATACTTAAATAAAACCATCAAAAAAAATCCGAAATGTATCTATTATCAAATTATAAAAACTAAAAAAAGTTGAGGCAATTCATTCATTTATATTAATTAAAATATCATAAGTATGATGTGACATTTCGAATGCAGGTAAAATCTTGGTTTTCACTTTTCTAAATATATTTTCCACATTTGAGTTAATTAAGCGACGACCTTGCTCTAAGGTATCAAAACGGGACATTACTATAACTAAACAAAATTTATACCCAAGGATAATTAAAGATGGCTACAAGGAACACGTTTCAACAATAGACGACTTAACGAAATGTGGCCCCGGAGCATAGTAACTTTTTATTTATTTTTTTCGCTCTCTCTCATCAATTTTTTTTTACTTTTTGCTTTAAAACCGCTAACAAATTTCAAAATATTTTGTCCTTGAAAGATCCCTTAAAAATCTAACATAAGGCAACGACAATGTGTGTGTGTGTGTAATGGAATTTTAAAATCTAAATTAAACCCTAATTCATATCTAAAGTTTTATCAAAATTTAGCCCGTGATAATTTAATTCTAAAATATTCCCTTATTTCCCGATCTGATTCCAATATTTTTATGTAATTAATGCAAAAAGCTCTGTGAAAATATTTATCCAGCTACCATTGTCGAAAAGTTTTGCTAAATAAATTTTTTTAAAAAAACTTTCAATCCAATGTTAAAATGTAAAACTAAGAGTAACTCCGAGGTGAATTGGTGACTTTTGGCAGTCAATCATTTAATACATGTTCCAAAAATTTATTAGAAATGAGAGAAACACAGGAAGAGATGTAAATGAGACAGTAAAAAAATAGTAAGTTTTTAATTCAATCTATTTAAAAGTAAGTAGTAAAAAAGTTTTTTTATTCTCCTGTTCAAGCTCGACCAGTACATCTTTAACAGCAGCAAGAGCTAAATTAAAGTTGAAAATTTCATATCAATGCACCTTAAAATGAGCAAACACGATATTTTTGTTTACATATGCATTCTGCTGGTAAATAAAGAATGCTGCTCAGATCGAATGGCTTTGGTCTGAGCGATAATTTACTTTATCTGTTAGTTATCCTTATTAAAAAAACAATGTCGGTGCAATTTCTATGAATTTTTGAAGACTGTGTTCGAATTCCATGAAATCGAAACACAGGGAAAGAAAATTCAGTGCAAACAAAAGGCAGATCGGCACGCTACACTCATCATTTCCATAAAGCTGCTTCCATTCCAAACATTCACAATAAGTTCTGAAAAATAGGTTCGGCTCTGAGATTGGATTGCTAGAACGAATGATAAAATTACCCACTGTTCGAAGAAGAGTGGCCAATTGAGAATCACGTGCCGCTAATTACAAATTCATTAGCTCTCATGCGAAATTGCTGGGTTCTAGCAATGCCAATTACCGGTCTTCTTGGCGCACTTCCTGGCGTGAAACATTGAAATGCACATGGCAGGAAATTGGATTCTTCTCGTCTTTGAATGCGTGTAGAAACCGTACGGGAAAATTTTACATACAATGCTCCAGCTGTCGTAAATCGATGGACAGAGAAACAACTGACTCATTAACCAGAAGTTATGATTGGTTCTTTCGTCTTTTGTTCGCCATGATTGAGCCAGAATAATCGGTTTCTAAAATGATTAGTAATCACCCCAGTAATAAAATTTGGGTTTGAATCACCCACTCCATATTTTTTCCTCATATTAGATCCGAAAGCCTATTAACTTGGTTAATAGAAAATGATGACAGAAGAAGCTTCAGAAAGTTTTTGCTGCCAAGTTTATAAAGAACATTTGCAACAATTAGTTGACAAAAAAAAAAAGATGAAATCCTGTTAAGCAAGAATTTTATGTCTCTTCTGATTTTATTCATCTTTTTTGATATGAAGATCCGTTCATAACTTATTCTTTTACAACCAAATTTGGCAAGATATTCTCTAATTCAGAAAAATAACTACAAATACTTCAGCACCGACTTGTTGTTATATTCTGTTCATGTTAGATTCAATGTTTCTAATCATGCTTCCAAGTAGTAAACAATTTGATGAGCATCGAAAATAGAAAAGGAAATTCATTTTTACAGTAAACTGAATTCATATGCAATGACATTTAAGTAATTTTGTGATATAATGTAAATGCGCTATTACGTTCATAGTCCCGATTATGTTAAGACTCTCAATCAAATCAACATGTGTAAAATCAGACCACATGATTAGCCATAATTGTGCATGAAATTACATGCAATAATCCACAGGTAATGTGATATTTTTCATCCTGCTCAATAGATTCTCAAATCAAATTGACACGTGTTGTGTAAGGCAGCCAGAAAACACATACATTTCAAACCAGTAACAGTATGTGTTATAACGATACTCAATTTTGTATGAAAAAAATAACAGCTTATCTGTAATACGAATGAGTTCAAGGGAAAAATAAAGCATTAAAGTGCATTTAAAAATCTTCGTTATAAAATCTATTAATGACGAGAAAAGCAGTACGTTTTCCTGGCCAATAATTTCTTTTTCTAAGATACTGATATAAGATTGATGCCAAAAAAAATCCTATTTTGCCTTAAATGCCACTTTGCTACTTTAGTGAAAGACTCCAAATAATCCTGGCTAAAAAAAACTGAGATTACTAATTAATTTGATTCCTAATGAAATTTAAATAAACTGCCAAAGTTTTAGACAGTTTTCTACGAGAGTGAATTACCAAATAATTTTGATAAACGTTCAGACAGTCAAAAGCGAAACTGTAGAGAAATTGAACCAATTCCATAAGTTACGTGGTTCATAGTAGTCACAGGAATGTTCAAGCTAATGACTTCCTTACTGGCCTTTTGAGCTATCTAATAGACTAAAAAGCACTCTTTATGTTTACCAGATGGTAAAGCATTGTTTATTTGGTACCACTTGAATGTGCTCATTCACTTGAATGTTTATTTAGTACCACTAGTGTGTGTGTGTGTGTGCGTGCGTACATTGTTTACCACTTTAAAGCTTCAGCTGCCCCACTGTAACAGTAACTATTGAATAAATATTATAAAATCAACATAGATCATTTGTCCCGAAAAAAAGAAAGTCGTCTTTAGTACATAGTTATTCTAAAAGATGTAACAGAAATATTCTTTCATAATGAATAAACACAAAGACAGATATTATAATAATACTGGACGGAGGAAATTTTAAATGTTATTTATTTCAAATAATTCAGTTATTTATTTCAAATGTTTCTTCACGAGAAATAGAGAAACAATGAAAAAAATACCATGGTAAAAGTTAATATGTGTTGCAATATAAGGAAGAGTGTTATACTGCATCCATCATTGTTGCAAAGTTTCCTGTATCCATTATTGTAATGAGGCGTTCATTTAAAATTAATAGATGGTACAAAAAATTAGTAGAAAGCAGCTGCATATGCAAACGTACAAGTAAAAACTAAAAAAAAAATTAAGTCAATTTCTAGTTAGGTCAATAAAGAAAAAATATTATTTTACAATTAATATAAATAATTTATCAAAAAAATTATTGAAATGGGTGGAATTGAATTGACATTATTTACGTTAAGTCGGAAAATATTGAAATCCTCGCATTTTACCGATTGAGCTACTACCTGTTTATATCGATTTTCATTACAAACTGCTAAGACTCTATTTAAAGTATTAAAAACGAATTTAATTTAATTAATGAATTAATATTTGAAAGAAAAACTATATTAACATCTAGTGTCATTCACGACAAGTTTAAGAAAATGCATTTGAATTCGAGTGGATGAATGAAAATTAATTTATTAACGACTGAAAATTTGAACAAGATATGTATAGGGAGAGAATGTATATTAGGTATTGAAAAAGAAATGGTAATTCTCAGATATCAGATAGATGTGCCAATACATCCGATCTGCTTTAGAACTAACCTCAGACCGCACCAACAGCAAAGAGATCCGATTTTTGCAACCAGTGTGGTATGAGCAAAAAGACCTATGTCTGCTTCTCTTCAAGATTTGCGATATCGAATTGTTACAGCAGTGGGTTCAATAGTCGAAGACCAATGATTCCAAGTGTGAAATTAATGGATTCCTAATTCAAAGTTTGTCACATCACAATTATTAAAAAAAAATAGTCCTTTCAACATTTTTTAAAGAATTTAGTGCTATACTGTATGTATATGCACCTATTGCCATTAATTGAAAATAAATATTTCAAGTTAGCCTTTCCTTTTTAAATGACTATATTTATGAGCATCTTTCTGAAAAATAACTGCGCACGAAATGCACTCGGTTGCAATAAGCGATTTCCGCCTCCAACAGGAATATCCTCATTTTTACATACAACCAGAAGAATAATGGATTTCTTTTTATTTATTCTTTCTCATCAAAATCGAGCACTTCCTTTCAGCTGCAAGTCATCAGCTTCATTGTTCTCGGGCCCTTCGGTCAAAGCTCTCGGCCACTCCCAGAGCCGGTTGCCAATTTTTAATGCAGTGTAAATGTATTTCCCTTAGTATTTCACATTTCCTAATTTAAAAAACACGAGAAGATGATTTCTTTGAGGAACTTCGAGACAATTTTTTCCCTAGAGATAATAATAGATATAAAATATCTCACTTATGATACAACCACAAATGTAAATTATTTATTTGCATTCAAAAGTCCCAATTTTATTAATTTCTTAGGAATTAATATGACTTTAAGATTTAGCATGTAATCTAGGAAACTGTTCACTTCTCGACAATACGCATTCTGTGAATATATAGAAAGAAAATGAGAAGGATTTTCAAATATTCCGTAAATTATTGAGATTTAAAATTTGAGGAAGATTCGCGACTTCGGCTTCTATCCCATACCGAATTTCATGGTATGTTTTCGAATCAAGGCAGATAATGATAAGTTTATTGTTTGAGAAAACATTCAAATTCTTTTATATATTAATAT
>JAOUZG010020767.1:1356458-1380770 GCA_026289955.1 Argiope argentata | reverse complement strand
AAGAACTTCTGAAATTGTGATGGCAACATTTTATTAAAACCTGATTTATTTATTTTTTGAGAACCTCGAGAAGATAAAATTTTATTTTTATTTTATTTTTGCGAAATAAATAGTTGAAAAAAACCCCGATTAAATGACATGTTAAAAAATTCATTAAAAATAGAGTTTTAATTTATAGGTCAAAATATTAGTATCATTGAAAAGCTAATTTTTTTAGCTTTAATGTGATGCAAAAATCAATTTTGTGCTGTAATACTTTCAGAAGTTTTGGAAAAAAAACGTTAAAATTTGACTTATTTTTAATTAATTAAGATTTTAATTAAAAATTCAAAAAAAGGGCTCCGAGGTGCATATTCCCGGCATTCAAGGTATACATATACCAAATTTGGTAGCTGTAGGCTGAACGGTCTGGCCTGTACAGCGCCAACACACACACACACACACACACATCGTACTTTATTATAAGTAGAGATAATTGTTGGGTCGCCTGGTAGGTGAGGCGTTGTATTTGCATCCCTTGGGCTGCGAAGTTGAACATGGTCACAAAGTTTTCCATGTCGTGAGTTATACCACTGGGGGGACTGAAACAGCGTGATCGTTATTCGGGTGCTCAGGGGTTCATATCCCTAGAAGTTACTGCACTCCTCCTTCCGGTATAAAGCAGAACAATAATTGTAATTATTTTTAAAAAGTAACTAAAATAAAATCTTTCCAAACTTCCTATTTTTTTCTAATATCCAAAGTAGGAATTGTTTTTAAAAAATAGTTTTTTATATTATTTGTTCTTGTGTCAATCTTATTTATTCCATAAATCGTCTTTTTTTTTCATGCCATTTTTTATATATATATAGTTAAAATATCAAAATTGCTCTATCATTGCAAAAATATGCTATTTACCATATTGAGTAACCATTAAAGCGTTGCGAAAGAGAAATCAGATCCACTTTTTCAAATGAATTTTCAAAATGGACTATATTGCGCAAATGAGAAACTGGTTCTATATATTTACGGAAAGTTCACATTCTGATGTATTCAATTTAGAATTAAATTATATTTATTGAAAAGTCTACTTTAATAAAAAGGACTGAAAACATTATTCAGAAAACAAAAACCGAACTATTGGGAAAAACAATATAAATAAATCACAGCCATTAACCACTACATTTTCCAGAAAAATATCGAAGCCAAAAATATTAACTAAATTAGCGATGACACAGCTTTTACAATACAGTTACTCGATAGAAAGGGGGGGGAGCGAAGAGAAAAAGAACTTTTTTCTGTAAACACGAAATTATTCAAAACCTTTCCCGGAAACGTAGGAAGAAAACAAAATGTTTTTGTTTTAATACATTTAAATTTAGATTAAAATGGTTCGAACTTATTTTAAGCTCTGGGTTAAATGAAGAAAAATAAGCGAATGCGGAAAAAGGGCTCGATTATTAATTTTGTGTCTACCGAGTCTGGAATGATACATCATAGTTTCAGGACTACGGAAGCATTAATAATTTTTCGTCTGTCAACGTGGATATATTCTCCGCTGTTGCCATAAATTTTAATCTTAAAAATGAATTCCCCCTTCCGCCTAATGAATAATGATTCCGGAAAACGTAATTTGCATTCGGATAAATAAGATTTAATTTTTGTGTGTTCCATCCTTTTTGGATTGCCGAACAGTTAAAAATGGTTGATTTCCAGCGGCCATTTATTTTCGTTATGGAAGAGTTCTCTATTACCTGAGTACCTTACATAATGCAGTTTTTTATACTTTCTCACGAAAGATAGTTCTGCTTTAACCCAAATTTCTGTCTCGTTTATTTTAATTTATCCCGTTATGGCATTTGCTGAGGATTTCACTTATTTTTTGAGGGTTTGTTTATGAGAAAGCATCGTTAAGTTGATTAAATATAATTCATTGCATTCTTCACAGATACATTAATTAGTTTTGGTTACGCTGGCCTTTCTCAAGTTTGTTCATATTATTACGTTTCGCTGCCATTGGAAGCGAAGTAACTTTGAACGGGCTAAAAATAATTCTCTTTTTGCATACGTGAGTTTCTAACAATTTTTTTTTTAAATTATTTATTTATTTTATTACCTATTTCGTGTAGTTCATTGTCATGGAAAAAAAATAATACTTGCTCACCTTGTTTTTGTCTACTTTTTAATACTTTATTTCATTAATGCTGAGGTTTTCTTAAATTAATGTCTTGAAATTTTGCCTGGATTTCAGAGGCGATGACGAGGATTTAATCGGATGCCGAGATGCTTTGTTAAGATTTAAAGAAAAACGAAAAGCAGCATAATAAAAATTAAATAACTTCGGCAGGACTTGCAAAAATTAATTCATTTGCTGTGAAATAAAAAAAAAACCATTAAAATAAATCTGGGATAAAAAGAAAAACTATAATCCGTTTTCGCATAAAAGATTTTTGAAGTTTTTCATTTTGCTCCTCAGTTACTCTTATCTCTTAATCCAGAAAAAAAAATGCATTTTTTCTAGCTGTTGATGATTACTTTTTAATCAAGAACAATAAAACTATTACTGAAAATTATTTTTTTTCTTATTCTTTATTTTTGTATGCATTGCATAATTCAGCGCTTTATCGCGAAACACTTTTATGATATTTATCAAAAGCTAAATAATAATATTACGAAAAGGTAATTAATAATTGATTGAAAATTAAATGTACTAATTTCCTGGAAAAAAACATTTAAAAGAATTCCCTAGTTTTGAAGGGGGAGGGGCAAGATAAATAAAATAATCTTTAACAGCTTATTTGGAAAAATAAAGGTTTAAAAAGATAATTTTTTAAATAATTTTTAAAAATTTCAAAAAAACAACATTAAGTTTAAGCACGACAAGTTATGAATAACGAACTACTAGATATTTTATATCGTTTAGATAATTCTTTGTTACATGTGATATACAAAATAGAACTTACCCAATGGTTCTTATTGGCGTCTGTCTGAGTTGTTTGGAAATAGACTCCCACCTAAAGATAAAAAGAAATAAAGATTAAAATGATATCTGCAAAGCATATTTCAATGTATCATATTAGGACATCATTTCTTGAACGGCCAAGCACCACGTGCTCGCGCAAGTTAAATTATATTTTTATTCATTTTAATTGTTTCATTGAATGAGTCACTTTATTATGAGTATCGCAAACAATATATTATATATATATATATATATATATATATATATATATATATATATATATTTGTCTCGCATGTATTGTTTTTTTAAAAAAAATATCCTACTTCCTATTTATTTCATTTCTTATAATCACGTGCTCAAAATTACATTCTTCTAAGTTTTAATTGCTGTAGCCATTAACAGTATTTTTTAATCAGAGCTTTTGAAAATGCAATGGCAACGCGTTATTAAAAGCTGATTTTTTGAGATGCTCGTGTAGATAATAATTTTTTTTCTTATTTTCCCCCCTGTGGATATTTGGTGGTGCTAAAAAACCTCATCATGTTTTGGCATGATGAAAAAATGAAATAATATGAGAACAAAATTTGAAATTATTATTTCCTAAATTAAGGTATATTAAAATTTCTCATTAAATACGTTATTTGATACGAAAATATCAAAAATTTGCATTTGATACGCTTGTATCTTTTTATTTAGCACGCGAAGGCAACATGAAAAGCTTCTACTAGAATTATTTCAATTTCAAATAGTGGCCAAACCGCAGATGAGGAGTTATTTTTTTATTCTAAAGAAAAATATATGAAAAAACAGAAATGATGGGCTTTGATAAATAGTACAGCTGTCAATTAAATGTTGAGTAAATAAACAATTGAAAACAAATTATTAAAGAAAGAAAACTAAAAATGTGTTTTAAAAAAATTGCTAAACAAGTTTTCAAAAAATTTCGGTTAGAAAGAAAAGATGGAATATCTCATTTTTAACTCATGCGTTAAAGTCGCTTTTTAAAAAAGAAAAAAGAAAACATTTCAAAATAATGCGTCACATTTTATCACCCACCTTTCGCTCGTTCACAAGAGTAAATATTTTATTTACTTAACATAACCAATATGTCACTATTTAAAAGAAGAAAAAAAAAAACATAATTAATGCATAGTGTGAGAGCCTGTTTAAACTGTTCGTAAATATTTAAAATGCCAAAAATAACTTACAGTTAAAAAAAAAGTATCGAAAATTGACTTTTTTTTTACATTGTGAGTATGAAGTTTGGCTCCCTTTAGAAACTTTTTCTGAAAAAAGAAAGCATGTCGCAGCAATTTGGGGGAATATGCAAATGAACCCAAGGAAGGTAAAAAAATGCCTTGAGATAATATGAAAGCCTTATCGCTTCTGTTATGCAGGTCCTTTAGTATTCTTAAGGGTGTGCAACAAAGTACTTTATTTTTACTCTCCCTCTTTTGTGGCAGGCCGGGTAACACTGCAAAGGGGAGTTTCTGACTTTTATTTCTGAAAATCTCAAAAACTAAATCTAATCCTGTAACAAAAAAAGTACACTAGAAGCGTACCTAGTTTGAGCGTAGATGCAAATGTACACATGTCTATGATTTGAATTATTTAAATTCGGATGAAAATTTATTTGTCTATCATTAGACATCTTTGTTAATAATTTACTAAACTAACTTAACAAGTAACTAATTTAAAATCAATATAGCCGACAACTATAATAAAAGATTCAAATGAAATCTGCTATGCGTATTTCAATGTGTCATGTCAGAACAGAATTTCTTGACCGGTCAAGCACCACGTGCTTGTGCGAGTTAAATTATATATTTATTCATTTTAATTGTTTCATTGAATGAGCCACTTTAGTATTGCAAACTATCCAAAATAATTTGCCTCGCATTTATTGTCTAAAAAACATCCAATTTCCTATTTATTTCATTTCATATAATCATGCGCTCAAAATGACATTTTTCTAGGTTTTATTAGCTATAGTCATTACCTAATTTTTTTTAAATCAGAGCCTTTGTAAATGCAATGACAACGCGTTATCAAAAGCTGATTTTTTTGAGATGCTCGAGCAGTTAATAATTTTTTTTTCTCCTACGAATTTTTGTCGACGCTAAAAGCCCCATCTCCAAAACTACATCATGTTCTGACATAATAAAGAGTAGTAAAAAAATGCGCTATACAGATATAAAATTACAGAAGTGTAAAAAAATTGTTCATTTCAAAAACGTTTTTATACGAACACAATTTAAATTTTCGTTAACCGGACATTGAGATTTGTGTTTAATTTATATATATGTAAAGAGTTTTGTAGAAATACATAAAGCAAAAATGATAAACATACACAAGAAATACAAAGCTAAGTGATTTAAAGAAAAGCACTAAAAATCGTTGTAAAAAATATCAAAATATAAAAAACTAAAATGAAAATTGTATAAACTGAACTTTTGATAATTTTTTTAAACTAACGTTTTGATACCAGTTCACAGATAAATTATTTTAATCATTAAATAAATATTTAGGTACTGAAAATAGGAATTGAAACAGATTAATTTACATTAACGACAAATTTTAAACGAGAAATTTAAATGTGTAAAATATAATGCCACATCAAAAAGTGAAATGCAATAAAATGCTCTTTAAAGAATACATATTCACGAATTAGTTTCGAACTACAGAAACAAATCAAATATGGGAAAAAAATCTACAGAAAAATCTTCTAAAATGCAAAAAGAAGGGTGAAAAAAAATTCTTTCCCCACAGAACATTTTCAGTATACTTTGAAAGCAAATGAAGTTATTGACTTCAGGGTTTCGAAGAAAAGCAGGTGGAAATCACTTTTTCCATTCTTGGTATGCAGTTAGAAAAAAGTTGGATTCGAAATGCGTTTGAAAAATCAATTTCAAATCTTTGTAGTCCTTTCACCTTTTTTTCTCTTCTTTATATTTCCGAAGAATACATTTCTATTTCAAACTAAGGTCTAGCAAATATTTAAGTTCGAACCTGTTAGAATTCATATTCAGTATTTTTACAAAATTTAGAAAGCAAAAGGAAAAACCTTTTCTTCCCAAAGAAAATTTTTTACACAGTCATGGTTTTTATATGTTGAAATAACTGCGTTTTATAAATATATCATTATTTTAAATTTTATATTTATTCGTTTTAGGCTCTCGGGCAATTTTATGCCAATAATATATGAACTATTTTTTAAAAAAATTTTTAAACTGCCTTGCATTTTTAAGCCAACTTTTAAATCTTTTGAGTCCCATTCGTGATAAATAAAGTAAAATGGGAAAAACGACAGATCTTTCACCAATTGAAAAAGGGGCTTATTGTTGGTGCCCGTTTAGCAGGCGCCTCGATTTCGAAGACGGCAGATCTCACTGGGTTCTCAAAAGCGGCCATATCAAAAATGTTTTCAAAAGTTGGAATCAGAACAATCCTTCTCTAGAAGACGTAACAGTGGTTTCAGCACAGTTTTCTAAGAGCGGGATCGGTGGCGTTTTCGACGAATTGCACGGCAGAAAAGGAATTCAACTTTAATTCAACTGACACAAATCGTCAACCAGGGCTCCTCCCAACAGATTGCAGCTCAACCATGCGCAGAGAATTGCAAAGAATAGGAATGCATAGTCCTGTGCCTGTGACATTAAATTTCTGCCCGACACGCGAAAATTCGTTTGCAGTGGTGTCGAGAAAGAAGACACTGGGCATCTGACGATTGGAAATCGGTAATGTAGTTGGTTGAATCACGCTACCCCTTATTTTGCATTGATGAAAGACGTTGCTCCACGAAGAAAGACGATAACTCCACGAAGGCATGAATCCATCTTGCCTTATTTGCACTCTGCAAGGGTCTGAAGGGAGTATCGTGCGATGGAACATGTTCAGCTGGCATGGAAGCGGTGTCCTGGTGTTCCTCGAGAGTAAACAAACAGCAATGCGATGCCCTAGATATACTGGCAGATCAAGTGCACCCTGCAGTGTCGCATTTTTATCCTGATGGCGACGGATACTTCATGGAAGATAATGCAACTATACATCATGGCAGAAGTGTACAAAATTTGTTCTCTGAGCATGTCTGACTTCCAACACTTTCCCTGGCCACCACATAGCCTGGATCTTAACTCCATAGAAAGTGTGAGGGAAATGGTGGAAAGACGCATCCGACAGCACTCTCCTCTTCCGTCTAATTTACAAAATCTAAAAAGCTGCATAGCCAATGCATGGTATTTTCTAGATGTAAATGCACTCCAGAAGCTTGTAGATTCGATGCCCAAACGAATCAGAGCAGTTATCCGTGCAAAAAGTGGGTTAATAAAATATCGATCCTGGGTTTCTAATTTATTGGCCAGTGTGTGTGTGTGTGTGTGTGTGTGTGTGTTTATTTAAAACCCCTAAGACAAAGAATAACAAGCATATGCAATACATTCCCGAGTGATCAGCCTAATGTCATGCGGGATAGGCTGGAGTTAATGAATTCATTTCTTTGACCACCAATACTAGAATTCAAGTATAGTTTTTTCTCCCAAACTATTCTAGAATAGTTTTTTTCTCACAAACTTACTTATAACATGGATTTTTTCCTTTATATGTTCGAAGCCGTCCATTTAGCATGAATGTGTACTTAACCATTGTCCATTAAATTATAAAAGAAGCTACTAGTAATGTGTCGAATTAAAATAGAAAACTCTGTACTGGTAATGCATATATGATTATATACTTTACTACACATTTCAAGAATTTATTAGAGAAAAAGAGAAAGGATATAAACTGTTCACATTTTAACAATAATTCTTTAATGCCCAACTTAAATGCAGAAAACATAAACAAAGCATTATCGTAATTCTTAGGTCCAATTCTTAAGAAAATCGATTCAAACTGATTTTATTTTTCCCTGTTAAAGGATTACACAGATTTGAAAATGTAATCTTAAGATAAAGAGTTGGAACTCACAGTTTTTATATTTGGAAATAGTCTTTAAGACGCATTATAGACGCTTTCGTTTTCTCATTTAACAACGATAAAAGAAAAATAGACCGAATAGTCGCGAATCGTTTACTCTAGAATGTACTGAATGAAGAAGTAAGAGTTTGTTGTTCGGACAGAACATGTTGAAACTATACCCACATACTCTCCCACCAGTGAATCAGTGGAGAGACGAACAATACATATGCACAAACACATGACAAGCGTGTGTGAGTTTTCGCCGGTGATGGTGGCTGTTGTTTCTAGTGTATCTGACGACTTTTGTTGCCATTAGGGGGCCCCAAACAGCTGTAGAAAGTTTCTTATTCAAGGGCATGGGTCACCATTGTGGGCGAATGGTTGGAACCGACCTAGCAACGTTAGGGTTAGCGTAACATAACACTAGATGACACTGATCACTCGTGTCCGGAGGTTGTTACTGGCTTATGAAGGTATCACCACATGTTATACGGCATTGGATTATAAGCGAAAATTACCAGGCAAGGGGTACTAAATAGATCTTGTTGCCAGAAAATAGGGAAAATCAAAATTCTAGTCACATTAATATTAAAAACACTTGCTCAAAAATAGATAGTTCAGGTAGATTCTTTTTGAATCCAAAGATAAAAGTATTATTTTTTAATTCTATTTTAAGGAAACAATAAATTTAAATTTAACCAATTTAATTTAATTTAATCAATCAAAAACTACTTTAATCAATATTCAACTCTTTGTTTATTTCGTTCTATAACTATAAATTCTGTGCAATGCAAAAGTGAAAGATGGGCGGGGGAGGGGATCCTCAAATGTTAAACAAATTTTTCAGAAACTCAATTAAACTTTTCCATACCCTAATAGCAATATTCCGCTAAATTCTATTTTATTACATATCAAAATTGGTGTTATATCGGTCATAAAGTGACATCAAAAGCAGCTGCTTTTATATGGATCATAAAGTGACATAAAAAACAATCTACAAGCAATAAAGTCCGAATAAAGCGTAAATCCGCAGTATCTCACAATTTATGCGCAGATGGAAAATCGTCCTTAAAGTCCTGGAATATTTCCCTAACTTTGCCAAGCCTGGGAGTAAAGATGGAAGGTGTTTGTGACATAAACTTACTGCCAGCGAAGGTGCATAAAAGGCCATTATGAGCGTTCAGACAAGCATTTTATTCATTTGGTTAAGCAAAGACCGATTAAGCAGATGCTTTATTAACGCTCCAGGACCTGAAAATAAGTAGAAAAGGGTACTGCACCTCAGCCTCAATGACATGGCTAATAGCACTCTTATCGCAATAGCATAATCATTAAATAACCATTTGAAGCAACAAATGCATTATGCCTGATCTATTTCTGTAGCAGTAATGGCGAGAGGGAAAAAATGGGCGAAAAGGTAAAATGATGGAATATATTATGACCAATCAAGGATTTTTATTTGGTTCGGACAGTTTTTCAGATTTCAAATAGACGGTTTCATGTGTTAATGATCTACATGACCTTCACTATAAACCAGAAAATAAAAAGTAAATGATAGAAAAAAATTGAAATATATATAGTAAAATCTAATTTGAGATTATTGATGTGTCGAACAAAATGACCCAGATTTATAAGGGGAAAAAATTGCAATTCCATTTTTAATCAAAGCATTTTGCTTAGCTAAGGAATATAAAACAACTTATTAGCAAAAGTATAAACAAAAAATAAAGTACCAATTGCATTTAGATTTTAAACAAATGATTTAAATCAAATTTCTTTTTTTATTAAATATTTACCACGAAATAATAGAAAACTTGGAAGATTAAAGATAAATGAAAGTTTTAGAACTACCCAAATACGTTCTTCAAATTTTTTTTTTTAAAAGAATACTTTGAGCAAGAGAGATTATTTATATCATAATCAACAGAACCTTTAATCCACAATGCCAAATACAGACTAGGCCAAAGATTACGACGAATTTTTGGTGAAATCACATTTCAAACATGAAATTCTACAATTCCAAAATTGTACTACAAACTGCAAGGTTAACGCTGTCTGGAAAGTTTGAGGTTCTTAATTAGCATTGCTAGTAACTCTTTATTTAAAGTTCACTTCAGTCAACTATACTTTTAAAAGTTATATAGTTTCCAAACTTAAAAATTATATAGTTCCACTTATCCAAAGTCTCCAGTTTTTCTTGTGTAAGAGATAAAACAATAGACGGATCGAATATACTATGACCAATCGCAGATTTTTGTTTGGTTCGAACAGTTTTGAAAATTCCAAATGGATGGTTTCAAGTGTTAATGATCTACTTGACCTTCTCTAGAAACCAGAAAATACTATACTTTTAAAAGTTATATAATTTCCAATCCGTTATTACTTATCCAAAGTCTTCATTTTTTCTTGAGTAAGAGATAAAGCAATAGATATATCATTCTTAAAATAATTCTGAGGTTATAATTTTAACAAGGGAAAGGGGAAATAAAACGATAAGAATCGGTTAAGATACACACAAAGCTTAATTATCCTATTAAGTTATGGCAGTATTCTGGATTTTAAAAGAATGGTACAATATGTAAGTTATAATCTCGACTCGATTATTGAGAAAAAATTATTTCTGTCTATCCAGTAAAATTATCTGGAATATTCAGATTTTAAGTGCTGGTTGGTTAACAGATTCAAATGTTCAAAGAAAATTATTGAAAAGTTCTGGATATCAACAGTCAAAAAGACTGTTCCATATGTATACGATATTCTCGACTCCAATACACAGAAGAAAAAAAAGTAACTCTCCAGTCACGTAAAATTATCCAGAAGATTCAAATTTTAAGTACTGAAAGTTAACAGATCCAATTGCAAGCTGTTCAAGCGTCAAACAAAATAATTGATGGATTTTTCACAGACGAAAAAATAAAGTAAGAACATTTCTCGTCTTTCTAAATTTTAAAGTCAGCCCAAGAGATTAGAGAAAGAATCCCTCCGAAGAAAAGAGCTACTTAATTTCCAATTAGTTCTCACTTGTTCCAATGCCCCGTAAGCTCTTTTTCCAACTTTTACTAGTTATTGCATTTGACTTGAAATGTCTGCTAATCCGATTTAGTAATTATTTTTTTAAAAGTTTTTTTTCTCTCTCTCTCTTAACGTTCCTTTCAGTATCTCGTTAAACTGTAATTCCAGAAAGAGGAAAACTGCCGTAATTGGAATTTCTTGTTCATTCTCATTCAACCCAGGTCATGGCTTAAGAAAATAAGCTTATTATTCAAATGATATAAAACACTAAACAAAATGATTATCCAGCTGGAAATCGTTATTGTTGCGTTATAATTTGTTTGTGTCATCTCGGAAAAGGAATCAGAGACAAATAAGGCATTTAAAGAAACGGAATGTTAGCACGTTATTTAATTTAACATTTATTTAAATTGAAAACGGGTCGTCTTAGCCAATGGCTTTACTTTACCTAATATTCATAGTGCCATCAATATGAAAGGTAAAAAAATTAAATCTGTTGTCGCAAATTTCAAGTTATTATGAGAGGACATTATTTATTAAGTCATATGGTCTCAATCTGACATTACATTATTAACTACATTATTTTTTCACAAGATTCATATTTTGAAACTAAGCAACATAAAAAAAACCCGATGTTTTTTTGACCATCTCAAAATCAAATAAATTCTAAAAAAATATTAGCGTCAGATTTTTTCCCGTTCTAAGCCGGTTTGGAACAATCATGTGACTATTCTAATGGGTTATCATTATCATTATTATTATTATTATTATTTTAAGTTCCTTTCTTTCTTTTTCACCCCCTCCCATCTTAAACTTGTTCGAACTCAACATTTTCAGCTAGAAAAGATGAAAAAATGAAATATAACTTTTGATACCTCTATTCGATGTTTCGCGTTCTTTTCCATTTTCCTTTCTGCGCTTTTTCGAGTCAAAACTTTTTACAACCCTAACTTTTAATGGCCAAACAAGAGAACTGGGCACATGGCAAACATTCGAGCCAAATTTTTAATTTTGTTGTCCATAAGTCGCCAAATGTGACAACCTTCCTTATCATTTTCTATTCTATTAAGCGAAAAACTGATACCTCAAAAGAGAACAATCGCTTATTTTCTCCCCGTGAATTTCGTGGCTTCAATATTCCCAAATCAAATTCGTTCTCACATAATAATAATTATTTTTAGAAAAAAAGATAACATTAAACTCATAACTGCATTTGTTTGCTTCTTTTCCCACTATCTCATCAACTTTATGTAATAACAAAACATCTGTCCTAATTTAATTAACGAAGAAATAATACCAACGAACATACACTAGTATATTAATTTATTACACATTAAATCTACAGTTAATAGATATTTATACGTACTCATATTTGTGTCATTGTAACTATTGGACATAGATTCAAAACTGAATAGTTAATCTCTGAATATTTTTTTGCAGCTTCAAAACAAGATATTAAATTAACGAATCAGTTCATTTTAAATTTTACTATTTTATAATATTAACTATAAATAAATTAAAAGCCTATTTACAATGAATATAGAAAGAAAATTTTTAACAAAATGCCGAGGGGTGTCAAGTTATGACTTGCATCAAAATGAAAGTGTACAAATATACATTGCGAAAATCTCAGAATGCATTATTGCAAAAGCAACTTATCCTTGAAAAAAAAAAAAAACTTTTTATTTCATTCAATTATTTTTTAATTATTTAGTTTGTAACATAATAATATCCAAAGCATTAATCAAAATGAATCGAATCGCATCTAATGTAAACAAAGGCAATGTTGTAAACAAGAAAAATATTATTGCTTTCTTCCCCGACAAAAATAATAAGTATTTTAACTTATTTTTATGATCCACATGAAACAAATGAAAGGATTACTAAAAACAAACGTTTACTCTATTATATAAAAGAATTTTTTTAAAAAAATCGAAATTTTACGTTTTTGAGAATGCATTTTTATTGTGACATATAATTAACAGTTTTAAATGCATATTAATCCTTATGATTCACTGATGCAATGTAATTCAATTATATAAATATTTTAATTGAATAGTTAAAGGAAGTAATTATAATGCAATTATAACTTTCCTTTTCTTTTACAAGTATTTGCAATTCATAATAAAACATTTCATAAACGATACATAACTTCAATAAAAACTATAATATGCGCAATTGATCATATATTTTACTGTAATCCATACCTAAAATATAAAAGATTTTATTTTTAAAAATAAATATTTTATAATTTAAAAGCTGATATTTCAAAACTATTCAGGAACAGTACACTTAGAAATAGATTTTTATTTAAATATTTATTTTATTTAATTTAAAATTTGGCTCAATCTTTTTATTCCCTTTCTAGATTCTTTATTGTTACAATAGTTTTTATAGTGAGTACGAGATGTGTTGTAATTGTGGCATTTCTTTTGTCTAAGAATAAAAAAAAGTCTTAAAGTTAAATATTAAATAAAGCGCTTTAAATGTAAAATTATATATATATATATAACATTGGTAATGGCAAAAACCAGTAACATTTATTCGAATAGTTTAATAAAGTGATTATTCGGCAATCGAAAATTTCACTTTCTTGTGTAAATAAAATATTAAGAGATAAAGCAACAAAATAATGGAATAAAAATCTTGAAGAAAAATGCGTTTAATGGTTAATAAATGCTTAAGAAATAAGGCACTAAATAAATCTTTATAGCTAATACTAATTCTTCACATTTGTAAAGTCTGGATAGCAGACCTTCTGACAACAAAAAGATTTAATGTTATTTAAAAAAAATAGATTTCGTTCCTTATTATTACAACATTAAAGATTTTTCACTGTTGAACAGAATGTTCCTTATTGTTGATACAATTTGAACATTACCATTCTTTTTCCTCTTCCAATACAAGCTTTGCATCTCATAGTTTTACCATTTTCTCACTACAAAAAAAATGTAATTTAACGGATAATAAGAATTTGATTACATGCATTCTGTTTCTTCTACTTAAATTTTCTGTTACTATTCAAAAGTTTTTGTTCATACGTCTAAAAAAATACAATTCTACAAAACATAAGAGCATTATAATGGCTTTTTTAGGAAAAGTAATGGAACGAAAACTTTGGAGACACTGCTTTTCTGCTTTTTACTTTTAAGTAGTTAATATTGTGCTTTCTTTCACGTAAAAATCTGTTCTATTAAAAAAATTGAGTAGGAAAATTACATTTATATGAAAATCAAGATATATATTTGCTCGAGAACTTTCCCCTTCACCGTATTTTTTTTTTTCTTTCTCAGAAGATAAAATTAAATCTTACATGCAACAAGAAAACAAAATTTCTGAAAATCCCTTTTAAAGGCAATTTTTTTCTTATAAAGAATCTTATAATTACTCCATAAAACATCATGAAAGCTTTGTAGTGATTAAAAGATAATAATGGTTTATATCGACCGTAATGGAACGGAATAAATTACCACTGGTTTGATAGAACTCGCCCTTTAGAGTAATATAAGGTTATGCATTCGAGTTTAATTTACCGGTTTTAATCCTTTAAAGAGTTTCTAGTCCTGATAAATATTCAAAGCCGGTCGGAGTAAGGGAAACATTAAGGCTTTGAATTTTAATAGTAATTATCATTGTCTTACAGTAATAATTAAAAGATCCATATATATATCGAGGCGAGGCTTAACTGTTCGAAAATTTAATTTTAACTTTCGCTTATCTAAGCTTTAAAACGTGGGGTAACTGCGATATATTGAATCTAATGCCGTTAATGGACTAAGCTTGTAGATTTGCTGCCGTGCGGAACCCTGCTGGGATGCTTTTAGCAACCGTTTAGATTCGTTCAACGAAGTATTTTAAAGTAAAAACGGGAAGAAAAACAATTACTCCGTTTTTGCAATTCTAGCATAAGAAATAAAAATGTTCAGATTTAATGATTATTTAGCGTCGTAAGTATTTCATATCACGCGTAATTTGTTGTTTACACGCCGGGAACTGCGTTAAATATTATTGTTTACTAATAAAATATTAACGCAATATTTTAAGTTTTAGATTAACTCAAGCTGAGTGAATTCTGGAGCTCAAAAATATTCGTAAGCAGAAAGAGAAATGGTATGTTTTAAAATATTTTCTTGATATTTGTAATTTAATATAATAATATTCTAATGTCAATTGACTAAAATAATTGAATTATATTTAAAGTGTCAATATGAAAAATTAGTAAATAAAAGGTTTCGGGGACAGTATTTGGTTTTTTATCATCTTTTTCAAGCTGAAAATGGATGGTTAGGGATATAATAATAGCTTGCATCTCAGTATTTACTTTTACCTCATGAAATTCAAAATAAATCTTCTATTTACTATTTATTTATAGATTATTGCTTTAATTAATCTATGTTATTATTAAACCAAAATAAATAGTGAAAAAAAATATATAATAAATTTCAAATAAATTGGGGAATCAAAGTGCTTCAGTACAAAGTAGTGCAGTAACTACAAAATAATTTAACACTCGTTAGTCCCTACACTTCTTTAATAATGAATAATTGCCCAATTGTGAAATAGCCCTTTAATTTTTATTAAAAAAAGAACTTGTTTCGTTTTATAATTCATAAATTAATAATCAACGCTTTTCAAAAATCACCAATGACTTCGGATTAGTGCCTAGTTTTACTTTTCATTACGATGTTTATTTCACATCGCATTTTTCCTTTAATAACGAGGAACATTATATAATACTGATCAATGATAGCAGAATAAGTAATAAAAGTTTTGCCGGATGCAGCATACTTGGAATTTTAAACCACATTTATTAACTTATTCAACAGTATCTTTAGTCGCATGACGCGTATAGGTCGTCATTGTGCTATATGGAATGGGAAACCAGAAACGAGCTATACCTTTCACTTTACCGGAAAGGATTAATCTTTCTGACGTATGAAATGGGAAAAGATTCAGTTTTAAAATCAAACTTAACTGAATATTTCTTAATGAAATCGAGATAACTGTCTAATCTAATGTAATTAATAACAACAGCAATAAAAATAAATTTGATATTCATGCCTAACTAACTTTCTTTAAAAATATAACACAACTTAACTGGTTAAATAATATAGTAAAACAGATCGCGATTACCAATGGCCAACTCAACCAATCAATCATCAATAAAATGTATCAATATCTAAAATACTTATAGTTTGATTGAAAAAATACAATAACTATGGTGCTATTATAAGCATACTCTTAGATATTGATAAATTATTAGCATAATTTTAGATATTGATATTCATCAATAAAGAGTATCAATATCTAAAATTATTTATAATGTTCGCAAAAAATACAACCACTATGGTCCTATTATAAGCATACAGAAATTATAGAATGAGAAATCTTCGAGGGTAATATTATATTGAAATATCACGTTTCGGTGGAGTACTTAAAACTTATGAGCATCGTTTAAGAAGCCTGAATAAGCTGACGTGACTCGGAACTACACATTAAAACACATGAAAATAACAAAATCCCAAGATTATGGACTAGATAACATTATTAGAGGAAGCGAAGTTGCACGCAGGCGAGGAATATCTGCGAGAACTGATCAAAACTGGTCCTTTTCCAACGACCCTTTTTGATTGTTGAATCGAAATGCCTGGCCGGGAGCCAGCAGGGTGGAAAAAAATGAGAGGAGCCAAGTCCGTTTCCATACTCTAGAGAAATGGTTTGTAATTGCTACTTACCAACCCAACAGCTCTGGTGATTTTGTTGATAAATCACGACATGAAGCAGCAGAGAAGGGTTTTGTTGAGCCGCGACTCCAAATGCGAGGGGCTGCAACTAAGTGCTACCTTCCTGTTGATGCAAGCGCGGCACATCGTGTGTTGCAGGATATTAATACACGTGAATTTGGAGGGGTACGAGTTTGCTCGCGCTGCCGTGCGAATTAATCATCTCGAGTTTTAATACCTACTTGGCTTTTAAACAAGCTCATTCATTCGCCTGATAATTAAAATGGGAATGTAATTACTGCAAGTACGCTTTTAAGAAGGGGTTGGCCTCGTTTGTTCTTTACGTCAAATAGATTGTTTTGGAGTTTTTCATTTTTAATGCTGTCTATTTATTTATTTTGCGGGCAGAATGAAAGCAGTAAAGAGGAAGATATATTTTTAAGCTCATAAAAATTTATTAATCATCATTTCAATTTGTTAAGCATTTTTTGGTTAATAAATTTTGTAAAAATGATTCAGTGAATGTTATTTATCAATAGACAGTATCATCTTTTTCAATTTTTTGACTTTATAACAATATATTTTTTGCAATAAATAAAGAAAATTTCTTATTTTCCATTTCAATCATTTCTGATATGATATGAAATCTTACACTCATATCAGATAAGAAGAAGGGAGGGGAAATCAGAAATATTTAATATACATTGCGAAAACTTAGCCTCCCCCCTCCACCCATCTTACAAAACTTCTAAAATTATAAAGTAATTTTTTGAGCAACGGTACCAAACCAATCAATGTGCGGTTATAAATAATGCCAAATAAATTTAAAAGAAGAGTTTTTATTACCATAATTGTTATTTAAAACTTGGAAACGTCTTCAAGCAGCTAAGAGCATCCATATCTGCATTAAACCTTTAGTAATTCTTTTTGGTAACTTTATAAATGAAAGGAACTTAATTAGAATCATTTTATAATAAGCTTAGTTTAAATTGGTAGAATACAGAAGAATTTGCAGCAGTGCATTTCATTAGTTTGGATTGATATTTTTAATGTAACATTTTTTTTCAAAATTTCTTAGTTCTAAATCGGTTTTTAGCAAGTACAATAGTATTTCTATTTCAATACCAAGTTTGCTTTTCAGCGAAGTTTTATAAATAACATCAGAAATAACAAACCAAGTGATTTTAAATAATGATAAACAATTTATGCAACTAAAACAGCAACAGAAATTTCTAATAAAGATCGTTTTATTCAGAATAATAATAATAAAAACAATAAAAAATAGTCAAATTGCTCAGCACAATATACTTTATTTATGATACAACATTTCCATTGTCCTGTCAATATATTCAGGAAACAAAGGAAATATGGGACTCTAAATACTCTCATATTCAATATCTTTGTTTCCATATCTACCTTTATTGTTATTTGTTACATTCAGAACCAAATGGAACTGTCTTTGCATACATTTCAGGCATACTAAGCATTCCTACTTACCTGTATGGGACATTTAACATCCTACGAATAGAGGGAAAAAAAACAGGATATTTTCTAATACATATTTTCGCCTCGACTGCTTTCAATATGTAAGCAAATGCGTCCCACGGGTTGCAGGAACGAAAGAGAGGGAAAGCTTCGAGAAAAGCAAGGGATTTTTGTCTCCCCTCCATCCCTGCATCACAATCACATATACACGAAAACATATATAGCGGAATTCCACAAACTTATAGGGATTTCTTTATCCGCAAAGGCACTGGCGTAAGAATAGACAGCATTTGCGCATACATTAAAAGCGGCGAGCGTTATCTCGGATATTTGGAATATCTGCGTCCACTACCAAAAACGTAAGCAGAAGCAATGATACGAGCGACTGGAATATCCGGCAAATATATATATCCGGCAAATGCAAGGCATAAATAAATGGGAAAAGGTTGGGAAGACGTTTATGGGGAAAAGAGTTTCAAATCAAGCGGAAAAGAACGCAGGGAGGTGAGGGAGTGGGCGGAGATATCGGAGGTAGGAATGATGAAAGAATTTGTCAACACCCATAATGTACAAGTTTTCACGCGGGTTTTCCTCGAAAACGTTCGGTAAATATTTCCCTTTGCAAATTTGATGAATATGGGAATGGAAAATATTAGCAAATATGAAACAAGAAACCGTCGCTAACGCGGCGACTGTCGCCGTTAAATCCGCTGTTCAATTAGTGCTTAAAAGCATTGCTTGATTATGTTATTTCGGTTAAGTGCGGTAATGGAGTTGGCATTCGTTAGTTTTCGGGTGGATTCTCTCTTAGTGGCAATGCGTCTTTTGATGAATATCCAAGAATGTAATTAAAAGTAAACAGATAATGATTAAAGAAGTTTTATTCGAAAATTGTTTTAGCTTAATCTATTATTCGTACATTTAAAACGTCAGTAATTAATCAAATGTTACGATGGAAGGCAACACAAAAATTACAACTAAGATGTTTGCATTTTAAGATTTGTATGAGAACTGGGAGAAAAGCATCATTTATTAATCATTTACAGACTCATTCACTGAATTCATTCCAAATGAATTATTATGGAATGACATTTGACATCGAAGGAAAGTAAAAGAAATATGGAACATTAATAGTAATATTAGAAATGAAGAAGATTTCAGCAAAGCAAACGATACATTTATTTTTGTGTACACTGTGTGAAATATTTAAATTTATATTTGAAATATTCTCAACGTGAAGATAAATGCGAAATTTTACGTTGCTTTATAACAAAAATAAGATTGTCTCCACTTTTTTAACAAATGTTTAGAGGCGATGATAAAAAAATAAGTGAAAGTATTAGCAAAATGTGCACATAAGTGTTAGGCTTCTATAATAATATAAATTATATATATATATATATATATATATATATATATATATATATATATAATGAGAATCGAAGACTATAAATATTTTTTGAAGAAATCAACAGTACTATGTTAAATAAAATATTTAAAATTAAAAATAAAATAAATCCCGAAGAATCACCTGGTCACCAATGGCGACTAGTTAAAGATAAAAGTTAAGGTGCCTGAATAGTTAATGAAGAGCCCATAAATTCTGATGTTAAGTTCATGAAACGATAGTCACATTCAAAGCAATGTTTTTTATATATTTTTTTCTCATAAAGATGTTTTCATGTTAGCCAAAGTATGATGTTAGCAATTTATGCTTTAATTAATGAAATAAATATTTAATATTTTTTGTTAGATTTTTTTATTTGTGAATTTTTTTATTTAAGCTTAGATTTTTTTTCAAGAGTAGTTGTAAATAATCTCTCTCTGTTTTTTTCATATCGTTATAAACACTCTTTTTTCCACCAAAACTAACACTTATTTATGTTTTCCAAACTCTTAAGTATCTGATAGCATATCAAAAATATTTATTATGCACTGCAACGTTATTATTTTTTTCTTTGTTTATTTTTTTTTACTAAAAACAGAAGTCTAAGCAAAATAACACTGTACTTTTAAGATAAATTTTATTGCGTTTGCTTTTTTAAGAAAGGAAATTCAGTATGAATATATAAATTTTTTAAACAAGCAAAGCATTAACTTTAAACAATTCTTAATTCTTGTAAATTTATTTCAAAATTTTATTCTTCTATTATAAGACTCAATAAACAGTAGGTTTAAAATGGAATTTAAAAAATGGTCATTTTTAGCTCTGAAAAAATTATGTGAACAATGTGCACCTTTTTCAATAACTAAATATGTACATTGTGATCAGAATTTCATTTAAGACAGTTACAAGTTCAGTTCAAGACAGTTAATTTTTATTTTACAGGAGTGGATTGTTAAATCAGATTCTATCGCCTGTAGAACATTAAAATGCACAAACTCATATACATCTTTATTGTAAAGAAAAATAAAATTTATAAGAATGATATTTTTCTCTTGTCTGCAATGAAATCAGTGAATCAAGACATAAAAGAAAAATTTCATGCTTTTGAAAAATGTGACACTTTTTTGGAAAAACGCTCTAATAGAGTAAAAAAATAAATAATATATGTCATTGCAGGAAAAGTCATTCAGACATAACCATGTAACTTAAAAAGAATTATTACAGTACAAAAGATGCCCAAGAATTTAGTAAGTCACGCATAAATTGTATACATTTTATGCACAGTTACGTTTTTTTAAAAAAAATCATGCACCTATTTTTGGCTAGCGGAAAAACGTATGTACTGCCTGTCATCACGTGACATTTTCCAGGGTTTGTTAGATATTTCCGCGGATTTAAGAAAGAGTTCTTTTGAAATAAACGGAAAGAAATTAAATTATGTTCGTGAATAAAATATGGAACTTTTCTTCGTTTTTTTTTATTTTGTCTGTACCCCCACTCCCACCCCACTCTTACCGTCGCATCTTAAGTACTTTTCTTTGTTCGAATTATTTCGTTTTATTGAAATGGCAGCGGTGGCGGTCGAAAAGAGAGTAGAACTCCAAAATGGAAATAAAATAAACTAAAATGGCAACGCTTTCCAGAAGTATTAAACTGACGGTTTTTATTATTATTTTTATCATACCCCTTTCCTCGCCCCCCCCCTCCGAAAAAAAGTTCCACAACTCTTCCTTTCTCTCCCATACTCTGCTATTTTGTGTCGTTGCTTGAATTTCAAGCAGCGCGAGCCAAGATCCTATTTTCTATTTAGCGAAAGTTGTTCTTGAATTCAAAAAGTCAGGTTCAGGCTTTCGACGTCCGCCTTACCACCCTTTCCCGCCAAATTCCTTCTCAACGACTCGTGTTCGGAGCCATATTTTTTTTCTACCCATTTTTTTTCTACCAATTTTGGAATTGCCTCCTTACTTTGCATAATAATGAGTTATTTCTCATTCTCTTTCTCAAGAGATATGAAATTCGCGCCAAGTGAGACGAAAGGAATGTGTTGACAGACATGTTATGCAAGAATAAAGATTTTGGAGAAAGCGTGTGTTGGCTTTTTTTTTTCTTTCGAAAGAAAAAAGATTTGGCGTATTCTAAGACTTCTCATCAGAAAAAAAAGCTACATTTACATTGTATTGAAACGCAGAATTTATAAATGTATGCATATAAATAAAACGCACGGAGAAAGAATATGTGTCTAAAAATTGAAGTTGCCCTTAAGTTCCTTTAGCATTAGCCACCACAGTTCGCTTTTGATTTCTCCGGAAAAGTTTTTGATGGCGCGCAGCGTATTTTTGACAATTTTTCTTCTTTTTTGCTCCTTGTTTTATTATTCCCTAGTTTCCGTTTCATAAAATTTCTCTTTTATAACATATTGCTTTTGCTGCACAAAACACTTTTACACATTTTATCTATTTGCCGAATAAAACAAAGATATTTCACAGAACATCAATCTTAAACATTTTTTACATACTTTTCATAATCAGGATTATTTGTCAGGGCAAAACTATAATAACTTATAATAACAGTTTATACTAACATTTAATTGCAAGCTTAAATGATTGTGCTTTAAAAACTCATGATTTGTAATGCATAAAAAATGAAAAATAAAAATTATCCTCGTTAGTATACTTCTCTTGCAAAAAATTATGATTGATTAGGCTTTGTAAAAGGTATTATTATTAGCGAATCCATTTTTCAGCTAAAAAATGTTTTCTCGAACCCAACTATACAAATACGAAAGGAATAATCAATGGTATATCTGATAATAATTGATTATATCGGTGAGTGTCCTAAATTATCTGTCGTTATTGAGATTATATTTCAGCTACAATTATTATCTACGCTACGATATCTATAATTTACTCATACAGAAAGAGCAGACAAAGCACATGTTAATACTCTGTTGTATTCAATCCTTATCATAAAAGAAATCCGAATCCATTATAAAAGATGTAATTCAATCTTATCATTAAATCAATAATTCGATTAAAAATAGAGCTAAACAATTAAGAAACTCTACTGTATATAACAGAATTTAAAAACAAACATATAAAAGATCTTTGACTCAGATATATAATTTTCTCTCTTTTTGAGGCAATGGACTCTTCTTCGCATACAGGGGGGGGGGGTATATATTATTCGTACATGCAATTGTTTCAGAAGAAAAGAAGAATTCTGTGATATCAAAATAATATCCAAATCATTTTAGTTTTTATTTAGTGAAAAAGTTCAAAGAAGAACGGCACATGCAATCTGTGCTTCACAAGTACTCAAAATGTGCTTCGCCAGAACTCGTACATTCGAATATATCCGAATTTAATTGTATTAAAATTTCTTTGCAAGCGACAATAGGTTTATTCTGGGATGTGCCTTGTGATTTTCAGTTTCGGTCAGATGACGAGTAATAATACCTGAGTCGGCATCTTCACTCTGTACTACTGCAAAAGTAAAGTTACTTGGTTCAGATGTCAGATATAGTGGCATAAACGATTCTTTTTTTATGGAATAAGAAATCTAACTTAGAACCTTCCGATTATAGATCGCGATCTTACCACTAGATCACCATGATTCCAAATTCATCAGGAATAATCAATGTCTATAATTTTGAAAACTTACTGAATACAGTTATTTAAAAATAAAAACACATAGAAGAGATAACAGAAGGATACGTCGCTTGCATTTTCAAAACCCTAAATCCCACGTCCATGACACCATTTGGGGCTGGAGCCCTTAGTTTAAAAAAACCCTGCTCCATATAGGTTTCTGAGAAAATATAAAAGGGTGCTATCCTCGGTTATATACTTTTCCTCGGCTTCAGATTCCTTTTAGGGTAAAATTCAATCTCTCGATTCAAAGCTTTTGACTCGTGCCAGCGAAGAAAACGCTTTTTATTTTTAGAAAAAGCCCCGCACCGTGTGTCCATATGATTCACCACAACTCTGAGTTGGTGTAAAATACGACGAGTCGAAAATGGACACTCTGTGTCACTTTCCCGAGCTCGACAAGGGGTTTCAGTTCCGTTCCAGGTGCCCCAAGAATCGAAAGAATATTCCAGATTTCGAATAAACCGAATGGGAAAGGAACACGAGAAAACTTCTAGAGAAGGAAATATATTTGTAGAAGTAGGAATCCATTAAAATATATCAGAAATAGTTCTCCGAAGGCAAAGTAATTCTGAAGAATATCTATAAAAGGCAGCCAAGCGAATAATACGCCTCGAAGAACTAACTTTTATTTTAGCTCAGATACGAGGTTCTCTCCACAGAAGTCGTACAAATAAAATATTTAAATATATTGGCATTCGATATGAATAGTTAAGGTTTTGTATAGAATAAAGTACTTCGATTTTGAATGCCATAAAGCAAAATGGCTCTCCCATATTTTTAACTTCATACATCAACATGTCTATTTTAAAAAATCCAATTTTGTGATTTCCTTCAATTTATGCTTACCCCGCCTTTTCCTATGGCTTCCCATTTTGAATGCTGTTACTAGAAAACTTACAACTTCAACACGAAAAAAAGTTTGAAGAGTTCATCATAACATTTCCTTTAAATGCTAATTAATTACATTGCAAGAACGAAAGACGGCTAACATTTGAATTTTTCAATTAAATTTCAAAGCAACTCTGTTTGAGTGTTTAATATTAGTATTTTAAACAATATCCCAGATTTATCAACAGTGGCAAATGCATAAATCTCATGAAAACAGATTTTAAAATATATATTTTGATTAGGGTAGAAAACAATATATATATATATATATAT
>JAOUZG010020767.1:1341066-1351458 GCA_026289955.1 Argiope argentata | reverse complement strand
ATATATATATATATATATATATATATATATATAAATAATGAAAAACATTTAAATGATTTGTTGAGAGCAAATAACAGAATCATGGCCGAAATCATGGAGAAGACAGGTTAAATTTTTAAGTTCTTTTTATTCCACCACAGCAGCATGCATTATTTACAAGCGAAAGTGTCAACACTATTTACAACACAGAACGACACAGCACGGAACTTACGTAAGAGCTAAGTGTACAAAAATATGACAAAATCAAAATCAAATATTAGAAAAGTAAAATATGAATTTCCTTGCAATTTTCCATTCACCTTCTCGAAACGTAGCTCAATCTTAAGGTTAGGTAGAAGTGACCAACAAATGATGACCAGGATTTTAAGGACCGAAATCGGAATTGAAACTAAAGCTTAAATTTTTTTTCAGTTTTATTTTTTGAGAAAAATTCTTCATTCTAACCATTAAGCCACAACTGCTAACAGATTTTCGAAAATCATTTGGATAAAACGAATAATTAAAGCAAAAGTTTATTGATTTTCTCAACAATTGAACTCGCATTCTCGCACTAATTGTGTTCAGGTGAAAAATAGTGAACTTGCATTTTACCGATTGATCTACAACCTGCTGATTTCAATTTTCATTAAAACAAACTGCTAAAATTCTATTTAAAGTATTAAAAATGAATTAAAGTTATTTAATGAATTAATATTTGAAAAAAATAGCGTATTAACATCACTACAAGTTTTAAAAAAATGTATTTGAACTCGACCGGATGAATAAAAAGTATTTTATTAGCGATTGACAATTCGAACCAACACTCTATCTCTATATAAATATATAGAGATAGAGTGTGAACTGAAAGTAGGAATTGAAAAACATTCAATCAAACCTAACACCATATGAGTTTAATCTACCGCTCTTTAACCTCTAATAAAACAACCTCTCCTTAAAAATCTCTACATCTAGGTGTGCATTTCCTGAATAATTTTGAAGCATCAGTTATAAAATTTAAAAATATTCATTTAAAAAAATAAAGTCCACCTGTTGTAGATGTGAATCACAGCAAAACGTTGGGCTAATTGTGTTTATATTTTCAGTGAGACTAAGATCCGTTATAAAATATTTTTATTTAATACTAATTGCAAATACTTTTAAGAAAAAGGAAAATCTTAACCTCTTCATCGTCCGTAAAGCGTCTGGGACGTTCAAACGAAACTTCTACACAGCGGCTGTATCGCGCTTTAAGCTTTCTTCGGCATTTTAATAAAAAGTTTACTTGTTTGCCTCTTATTTTTGTTTGTTCTGAGAGAACGGCGAAAGGGTTAGTTATATTTAAGGTCAAACTCCACTAATTTCTGCGTTCTAAATGAATTCATATACGTTTTCCTTTATGCTCCTTTTCTACTTTCGCAAATGCGTTTAATCTAAAATTTAACAAAAGCGAGAAAAATTCCGAAAGTTATGAAAGAAACTTTACAAAATTTAAAACGATTATCTGATCAAATTAAGGCAATGAATTCATTGACTTTTCCAAAATAAAAATAAAAAATGTAGAAGTATCATCCAAATGAAATTGGATTACAAAAATGGGACAACATTATTAAGGTTTTGCTAATGTCCTTATGATTTTTAAAGATATACATATACTTATATAGATAAAGACTTATTAAATATAAATAATATAAAATATATATACTTATTAAATGTAAATAATATCTATATACTTAATAAATATAAACAATATAAAATTTATATACCTATTAAATATAAATAATATAAATCTATATACTTATTCATCTACTTAATACTAAATAAAAATATATACTTATTAATCTTTAGAGAAATACTGTAAATTTATAGTGTTGACAAAATCAAACTTATTTTTAAATGCTTCCTTTAAAAAGGTAAGTATTAAAAAGAAAATGGAAGTCACATCATTTTAGATTCTAGGTAGAACAAAATAGCAATTTTTTTAAAGAAAATTTTTGCATACATTTAATTTATTAATTAAGTAAATAGGAATATAATAAATATTTAGAAAAATAATTCACATTTTAATTTTTCTATATTCATAATAGACATACCATTGAATACATTTTAACTTTAATATAATAAAAGTATTAAAGATCTTGAGTTTTAAAGATTCCAATGCGAATTTTTTTTGCGCCTAATTAATTTACCCACAAGCAATTCAAATTTATATGAGCCTTTTGTAAACTGTTCATTTTAAATCTCTTGCAAGTGAAAAGGAATACGAGAAAAATAATTCATATGAAAGTCTAGCTATAAAATTTGCTCAAATAAAAACATGAAAATCATTTTTTTCTCCCTTAAAAAAGCTTTCAACTGATTGAAACCCAACACGACTTCAACGGAGAGATAATTTGTTATAAAAAGAGCAGTTAATTAGCGGAGAGAAATTTTCTTATCAGAGAGCGGACGCAGCCAGGTTTAAAATTTGATTACGTTTAGTGACAGTAATGCGGATTAGCATTAACTAGACGTCAAACAAGCGCTTTTAGTATTTGATTAAATATCAGAATGACAAAGCCAAAGACTTTTTAAGGCAGCACTTAAAATTAAATTAATATTCCTAGATGACGTTTTTGCCAAAGATTTCTCTTGAAAGCGTAGCTTTTAATTAGTTCACCAGTTTCATTTCCTAATTTTATAAATATTCACTTTAGGGTAGTGGATGTTTTTTTTTAAGTTTTTCCTCAGAGACATTTTAAGTTAATTGGGAATTAAGTATTCAGTCGCATCTTGCATTGCTCTAATTATGCAAAAGAATAGAAGATAAAGTAATTCAAACTTAAAATAAAGAAATGCATAAAATTTTAATGGGTGGGAAAACATTCGAAAATATTCTGCGAGTATACACTTTAAGCTACATATTTTAAATTAACATATTTATATTCTAGACTCTAGCCTAGGTGGTCTGATGGTAAGTTCCGATCTTTGAAAACAGAGTGCTTCAGATTTGAGATCTGATTCCACCGAAGAATCGTCGTATAAGTGGATTTGGCGCACGTTAAATCTGTCGGGGCCAAACGTTCCCAAGAGGTGCGGTGTGAAAGCTTGGAGAGGCAGGCAAACTCAATTGCTGTCCTCATCATCAGACTGCAGCTCTGAAAGTACGTGGCCCATCCTAAAATAACTCTAATGTTTCTTTCAAAGTTCCGAAAATATCATTACACAAAAATGAATTTCTCACTATTTGAAGTTTTAAAAAAATTATCTTTTGTAACGATACCGATTTAACTGTCACGTAAATTTTGATTTTAATTGTTATTAATTCCAAGAATAGATAAAAGTCTTGTCTTCAAATTTTAACCGTTTTCACTATTTCATCATATGTTTTATTACGTGATTTTTTTCCCATAGTTAAAAGCCAAGAACGAAGGATTCTGTTTGACTCCATGTAATTTTACAAAAAAAAAAAAAAAAAAAAAAAAAAAAAACTCTGGATTTAGCAAAAAATAAAAATAAAATGAACAAATGAAATCTTTTATGCATATTTCAATGTATCATGTCAACATAATTTCTTGAACGGCCAAGCACCACGTGCTCGTAAGTTAAATTATATTTTTATTCATTTTCATTGTTTCATTGGATGAGTCCCTTTTTATATAGCAAACGATCAAAAAATTTTTGTCTAGCATTTATTATTTAAAAAAATATCACATTTCCAATTTATTTCTTTTCATATAATCACGTTCTCAAAATGACATTTTTTTTTGCTGTAGTTATTAACTTATTTTTTTAATCAGAGCTTTTGTAAATGCAATCGCAACACGTTATTAAAAGTCGATTTTTTGAGATGCTCGTGCAGATAATAATTTTTTTCACCTATGGATTTTTTTTTTCACTTCTGTTGACGCAAAAAACCTCATCCCCAAAACAACCTCACATTCTGACTTGATAAAAACAGAGAGAAACAAAAGGAAAGAAAAAAAAATGAAATTTAGAGGACAAATGAACCGAATATATACATATTTAATAGTTATATAATGCCATGAGATTAGTCTCGTTAGAAAGATTTACGTAAACAATAAATAAACAATAAAACAATTGGCAATTTAAAAAAATCGCGGGCATGTAGTTTATTAAAACTCGATTGACTGACTGAATACTTACTCGAGTGACTAACTGACAATCGATTTCTTGAAATTAAATGCGGCCAATGTCCCGGGCGAAGAAACTGGTTGTCAACAACTGTTATATAATAATGTAAAAGAAATATACGTATCCATCATAATAAGCATACGTTATTAAAAGGGTAGTATCATACATTTCTAACCACGCCAAATGAAAATTTTAGCATTCAGATTAAAAACGGGGAACTTATTATTTCCTTTTTCAATATAAGATTTTTGTTCGAGGTATTCGTTCTCCGCTGACATGATATAGTGAAAGTTTATCCGATGCGAAGGGCAAGAAGGAAAAATATTTTAGGCACACAATACCTTGCATGCAAAAAGGAATTTATTTTAATTAAAGTATCCAGAGCCTATTTATTGAGGATGAAAAATGAAAAACTGCTGCTCTCAGAAGGAAAAAAAAAAAAGAAAAGAAAGAAAGAAACTTCACTATCTGTGAAACATGAAAAGATAATGGATGTGATACATAATTAGAAAAGAAGAAAATTCAATAATATTTAGCCTGAAAAGCACTCTTTGTTGCACATTTTATGCCCAAGGTATTCAATGAGACAGCTTGTTTGACATTTATTTATTATTTTTCTGCATTTTTCAGCTTTCAAAGCCAATATAATAAAATGTTAAGTGACTATGAATAAAAAAAATGAATAGTAAAACTAATGGTACATTATACAAAGCAGTTCCTTTTGACTTTACTCAAAAATCTGGGGAAAGTTTTGCTTGATACTTGAAATGAAAATTATATAATATCATCCATCATTGCATTGATCCATCATCTTCATGTCTGATTTTATCAAAAAGCGACAGCATTTGAAGAAAAAAAAATGTTAGATTTTAAATTAGTAACTTCGTAAAATTGATGTATTTTGTACTTAAAGCAAAAGTTTTCTAAATTGCTTTTTCCGTCAATTTTTATAATTAATATTAATCCTTTTGATTTTTTTGCCTTTTTTTCTAATTAAATTAATAAGATTTGTCTACGATTGGTGGAATTTTTAAAAAATACTAATAGAAGTTAATGAAAAGTAATTATTTTTAAAGAGTAAAAATTATGTGTAGTGAAATTAAAATTTGTGTAATGTATGACAATCCTAGTCTAATAAATAAAAGCTTTAAATGCCCTTAAAATTGCCTATTTTTCATCAATGCATTTCTAATTGATGATTATTAGCAAAAAAATTAAATTGATGGAGCGATTGCATGCACTTATTAGTTGTTTTTTTTTTTTTTTCTTTTTTTCCTCCACTTGAAAGTGACAGTTTTTAACAGATCACAATTAAAAACTTAGATTCTACCTACAGTTTTCTAACGCACCTATAAGTTGTGTTTTTTCCCCATACAGAAGCACGAGCTTCCAACACAGAAGTTGTCCTTACTAACTTTAATATTTTAACATTTTGTTCAGCTGGTAAATTAATTAATTGAGGCTTAGTAAGCAAACGTTCAATCTAATCCAAACTGCTCTAAATATATAGTACTACACAAAAATCCAAGGTGCAAATTGGAAATTCTCAAAACAGATTCCAGAATACGTCTAAATTACATGAACATGATTAAATAATAATATAAATAAACAAAAATTCTTTTTATGTAAAATATAAAAACTTTTATATATTAGATAGCTATATATACTAGAACGCTTTTATATATTAGATAGCTATATATATTAGAACGCTTTTATATATTACATAGTTGTATATATTAAAACGCATTTGTATATTAGATAACTAATATTTTTATATACAATATCTTTACGAAAATTCCCATAAGAACGATGCGAAGAAGCAGACTTCATTGTCTAGGAAAACGTGCTTTAAAAATCTGAGACACAAGCTACAAATACTCAGCGAATGAACTCTATTTCATCCACTAATTTCGGGTAATAGCAAAGCTATAGAACGCATGTCAAAAAGAAAAGATGCTCTCCAAGCTAAGCCAACTAACGTAGCTCATTCTCTGAACTGATCTGATCCTTCTCTTTAAGCCGCACTTTAAATAGTGTCCCACTAAAGTGAACGGGGCAAACGCTGAAACGGCGGGCTCGTTCCGGACAACTTTGGAACTTTCTCCAATATTCCCTCAGAACAAATCTTTATTTCTCAGTTTCTACAGCTTATTTTAGCGTGTAGTGACATCATTATGTCGCCAACACTATATCGCAAAATCAGTCAAATATGTCGACCTTCTGTTGCCAATCCCCTTACAACGGTCTTTTTATCATTGAAGCGCGATTCCACTACAATTTAACTATTTACAATACTTGCACAAAAATTCATAAATAGTTACATCCAAATTACAGAAAATTCCTTACAAAAAATTATTAAATTTCTCTGCTTTGGAGTTACATCAAAATTTATAAGTCTGTATTTAAAGTTTTCTAAATGCAAATGCGAATAAAGTAATTGAAAATAAGATTGTTTTCCTTCTTTATACAAGAAGTTATTTACATTTTATAGAATACGGCGTTGCTTTAAATTTATTATTTAACAAAACTGTTACAAAATAACACATTCCTCGAAAGATTCTCATTTAAAATCTCGAGCATTGCAAGTGAAGTGATTATCTCGGTTTTATCGCGTTTTTAAAATTATAGAATTGTTTTTTCAACAAAAATTGTATTTATAACTTTCACAAGATTAAAAAATCCATAATAAAAATTATCGAAAATTAAGTAGTGTATATCCATATTGATTTCTCAACAAAATTTCGTTCATAAAACGTTGAGAAATCAATTTACTAATTTACCTGATTTACTAAAAAAAAGTTAAAATGAAATCCGCTATGCATATTTCAATATATCATGTCAGAACATAATTTCTTGAACGGCCAAGAACCACTTTTTCGTGCAAGTTAAATTACATTTTTATTCATTTTAATTGTTTCATTGAATGAGTCACTTTAGTATTGCAAACGATCCAAAAAAAACTTTGTCTCGCATTTATTGTTTAAAAATAATTTTATATAATATCAATCGTGCTCAAAATGACAGTTTTCTAGGTTTTATTTGCTGTAATCATTATCTTAGTTTTAAAAATCAGATTTTGTAAATGCAATGACATCACTTCATTAAAAGCTGATTTTTTGAGATGCTCGTGCAGATACTATAATTTCAATTTTTCGTCTTCGGAATTTTGTTGACGCCAAAAACCTCATCCAAAAAAAACCCCGTCATATTCTGATACAAAGAGTTCGCTTTTTTCCTATTTCTCAATATATTTCTGATTATTTTGCCTTCTTTTCGTCTTATTACCACACACTTTCCCTTAATATAAGCCTCATAATTAAGATTCCCTTCACAAAATAAGTATACCGTGCAAGTTTTCCAAAAAAGCGGAACACCCTAATTCCACATAATAATCTTGATACAAGCAAACTAGGGGGCGCCTGTCAAGATCGAAACTCTGTCACTCACTTAATGACAACATTTCCAGGGCATCGGCGTGGCGGGGAATAAATAGAGTTCACAACGTGGAAAAATATCCTGAGCGTGTGAAATTTGCTCGGAGATCTCCATCGTGCAGGTGAGACAGAAGCAAATGGCGGACGACGTTTGCAGTAATGAGAGCTCGATCGTCATTTAACTTTGTTAGGGAGGGGGGGATTTTTTTCTTTTTAAACCTTCGGCTTTTTACATCTGTTCGAAAAGAATCGATAACTGAAGAGATGGGATAGCGCTGTTTTTACAGTCGAGGCATGTGATAAGACTTGTTTACAGATCAGGTTTTTTTTGTCATGATTACAACTTGAGATTAAAGTGACAGGCGAAATGGATGATTTCTTGATTACCTTGAAAGTCAAAGAAACCAACAAAATCAGCAGCTTGGATATCACTTTATAGTTATCTGTTAGTGAAAATTATTAGTTGGCAAAATCAGAGACCACCCCCCTCATTCAGATCGAAAATATCTATAATTTTGTTCCTTTGCACAATGAAAAAAAGTTAGCTTCAAAAATATTCTTAACTGCACGCATCAGGAATTAGATCGAGTAATTTATATTTCAATAATTTATTTAGAGATCATCTGAAGTCTATAATAAGTTAGGCGAAATTTAAATTGCATTAGAAAGAAAATAAATCTGTAAATAAATCCTTCACAATGCACCTTCCTTAAAATAAATGATCACATAGAAATCCTCTTTTATCTTTTTAAAATATGGAAGTAAACTTTATCCTGTTAATGTTCAACATCCTATTTATAGGAAAATTTACATTTTACTTATTTTAGAAGAACCAAACTCATTCCATTGGCACTTTTTTATTTTGTTTAATAAGTCAATGTTTAAAATTTGTGCATCAGTTGGCATTTGTGTATCTTTGTGTAGCCTATCTCTGTTTGTTAAATTTATCAGTGTGTAAAAATAAGTTGATAATAATTAGTCCTTAATTTTAGGAAAAAAAATCATAATTTTAAATACATCGAAATTTTAGATTGTATAAACTTAACAAATTTTTAAATACATTGGAATCAAAACAAATTAGAAAGTTTACTTCACTCCAATACCTTTTGCCCCTACAAAATCTCTTTTATCAAGCAAAGCGGTAATATTTTTTTATTATTACATTTGGGGAAAATTAAATACTACAATTTCAAGAAATGACATATTTCTGCTTAGTTTACTTATATTAACGCCCCGTTTCTAAGCAATACCAGAGCTATTTTGAACCCCAGTTTGATGACGAGGACGACACATGAGCTGGTATCCCCCTCTCTAAGCTTCCGCAAAAGACTTGAAGACAGAAGGCCTTGCTGGACTTAACGCACACCTCATTTGCTGACATGACGGTTATTGTGTGGAACAAACCAATTTCTAAGAAAAAACATCCAGACATTACTATCAAGCCATCATGACCTAGAACATATTCTTCCACAATCTTGTACTTATTTTCTGCACAAAACTATAAAAACACACACCCGGATATAGATTATATACCGATAATAATCACCTGCGAATTCAAGAAAATAATTCGCACACACGCCCGAACAATCCTTGGCAAATAAAATCCTCAGCGGTATAGAGTTAATAGCAAAAAATCTAACATAAAAAATAAAGAATTTATTATAATGAAGTAAAAATAAATCTATAACTAATTTAAATCAATGAAACAGAAAATAAGTGAACCATTTTGAATGTGTAACGTATAGATTTCAACCCTTAACTTTCTTAATTAACTTTTTAATTTGCCAGATTCGTCCCGGGTTGAGTTTCTAAATGTCATTTGAAGATGATCCCCTTTCTCTGCACCGTGTTCCGTGACGGCGGAATGCGGCCAAGCGTGGCAAACAATCCCTGAAGTAGGCGACTCCCATGTTTTGGTGGAGTACTGTCATTAGGTTTGCATACATCGTAATTTGATGACTCTTCACCCGGGATCTAAAGTTTCATTCGGTTTCGGCTGCAAATAATGCGAAAGAGATTACGTCGAAAAAATCATACGGAAAACTGCAACGTAACATTAAATATTACTGAAGACGGCATATTCGCTCGAGCATTTATTGTGCCGAAATGTCATCACGCGAATATGATTTTTTCCGTGCCTTGTCTCCTCCAAAACAATTTATCTTCGGTGTATACTTTATTGCTCAATCCATGGAGATGTTTATTTTCGGAGTCGCCGGTTGGCAACAGAGTTTTTTCGTAAACAAGTAGCAGACAAATAGTTTACTAGAGCGATAATGGCAACAAATTCTTGATTTGTTGTTATTGTGTATCAGTGCGGTGAACCGTGATAAAATAAATTTTTTTCTACTTTTTTTATTATTTTAGTTACTTATTCATTTATTTTATTTTAGTTGCTTATTTATTATTCAAAGGTACTAACTAGAAGACGTGCCCATCCAGACGGGCTGCTATTTTTTATAAACAAATAACTGGCACCCGGCGTGTCGCTGTCGTAGAAATTATAATTTTGGATAGATCGTTTGAAATAACTATCTTATTTTAATTGATAATGAGTAAAAAATATTTATTTTCTTGTCGATATTCATTAAAAATTGAATAATTAAAAAAAACACAAAAAAATATTTTAAAAAAAGGAAATGAAATCTACGAATGCCAATTTCAAGACATCATGTAAGAACATTAATGATTTTTAAGTCGTCGTTTGTCTTAATTAATATAATTAACCAGTTTAAACCAGTTTGAAGCAATCATGAGATTTCTCTATCGGTCTCTATCCCTCTCTCTCTCTTTCTATATAAAAATTATATATATATATATATATATATATATATATATATATATATAT
>JAOUZG010020767.1:1325450-1340666 GCA_026289955.1 Argiope argentata | reverse complement strand
GTCAACCTTTTAAAAAATCAGCTGCTTTCAAAGAATCATACCTAATAATAATGCAATATTGATAAAATCAGGTAAAAAATATGTGCGATTAAAAGATGTTGATGAATATTGCCATTTACACTTTATTCTTCAATTTTTTGTTGCCTTCAATTGTTCAAAACCCTCTAACGAAAACAACATCTTGTTCTCACATGATAATATTTATTATATTTCTTGACTTTATTATTCATGTGCTTCAGGATAGATAAAAATGTGTGCGTGCGCGCGCGTGTATAAAAAACTTCAGTTAATTAATAATTTAACTGGTTTTTGACTTTCTTTTACTGAACAAAAATGATTTTTACAGTCCATTAAAGCAGAAAAACTGGACTTTTTATGAACTTAATTTTATAATCGATCTATTTCTTTGCTGAATTTGGGCAACTATTCAAAGATATTTTTTGATAAATTTCCAACAGCAGTTATAACGTTGCCCTGAAATTCAATTCGTTTTCATTGCTTCATCAAATATTTATTTGAGTGAATTTCTTCGATTGTTGAAAGCTCAGAAAGAAGAATTCTATTTAATAACTCAATAGTTAACAAAACCACTACCATCAAGATCAACAATAAAAGTGAAATTGCAGTAACACGAATATTAATTATAATAAAAAAGGGGAAAAAAACATGAGGTAGATACTTCTTTTTTCGAAAGCACTTTGGTGTTATGAGACTGTCTCCAATGGAAAATTTGGAGCAAAGTAAATAGAACATATATGAAAGAACTAAAATAAAAACTAATTTAACTCAAAATAAATTGAAATAATGGAAATGAAACTGTATCTAAACCATTTATCTGAAAGTAGGTATAATCAGCATTCCTTGTCAACCAGTTGGTCGCCATAGGAGGTTAGTTTAGAATAAAAATATTTCGAATATCTTCGCTCCCTTTCACTTCTGTTTCAGTAAGCGCAATCTCAGCGAAAATGCCATCTTGAAGAATTTACTGCTTAGAAGCGGTCTTCAATATTCTAAAAGACTATTGAGAGCCCATAGAAACAGCATTCTCACAGGAGTCAACACTTGCCGTCTTTATCCAAAGAAAACAACAAACAAGCTTCTCGGAGCCCCTTTCATAAAGAGAGTTCAGAAAAGTCAAATAACTTTAAGAAAACGCTTTTAAAAGCATTTTGTATTCGAATTTAATTAGTGGCTTCAGGCAGGGAAAATTTAAAACCCCGTCCTTTCCGCATAAAATATTAACAAGTTTTCAAAGGCTGAGGAAGGTTCTTTTCGCATTAAATCTGAAGAAACATGACTTCCCAAAGTTTTGCGTTTCGTTTTAAATCGCCTGACCACCGAGCCAGCTGAAAATTCTGCCCTTTAAATGTAGAGGCTTCCGTTTAAAGCTATTAGTGCCCAACTGCCAAACAGAGATGGTGGCATCCATTATTAATTATGGTATAGAAAGTTGGATTTATTTATTCAATTATACCTGGGAAGGAGATTAACTGTGACGCTCACACAACGGGGAGTTCAGAGGAGCTCATGTGAAATTACGAGCGTAAATAAGAGTTTGCGGGCTGATTAATTTTAAATTAAGTAAAAGCAGAGCTCCCCGAAGTGCCTTTTAAGAAAACTAGGGAATATCATTAGAACACACTGAACCAGCAGTGGGGAGGTAAAATTTCATTAATGCGAAGGAAGAGGAATGAATTTAAGGGGAGCGACTGAGCGTTATTAAATTTTAGAAGAACAACCTCGAAGAAAAGATATTTTTCCAATCTCAAAAATTCCTGTTTTTTTAATCTTTGCACCTGATACATTGAAGTGAAAGCACGAATAAAAATGGATTGAGAAACCACAATTTTATATATTTTCCATTATTCATTATAAATTCCATTACTATATATTTCAATTATTATATATTTCTATTTTATATATTTCCATTTTATAGGAGGTCCATTTAATATTAAAGTTCTATAACAAACCTTACACATTTGTGATAGAGCAAAACAAACACAACAAATCGCTTTCTAGCACTCATTCAAAGTTCGAAGGGGCCGCGGTGACCTGGCGGTAAGATCTTGGAGACCCGGTCCCACTAAGAAACCATCGTATAAAGGGGTCCGCAAGGGCCAAACGTTCTCCCGCTGGTGTGGACTGGCAGGGAGAGGGGGTGGCAGCTCAGGTGTCGTCCTCATCATCTGACCGCGATTCAAAATTACGCGGTCATTCCCAAAATAGCCCAGGTATTGCTTTACAACGGAACGTTTATAATAATTAAACTTAATTAAACTATATCACTAAACCAGTGAAATAAAAATGATTAATCTTTAAAAAAATTATTAACATGTAAAGAATGTGCCAAAATGTAAACTAAATCCACTCATTTATTTAAAAAGAGACATTATAATATTATACTGCGCAGATGTGCAAAATACTTAAAACCGCCTCTGGGTCGGTTTGTCATTATTATTTCAAAAGTTTTAAGTCAACTCACCTAAAGGATTTAAAATTTGTTTCGTCCCTTTACCTTTCTGGAGGAGGTGAGAGGGGAGCGATAAACGCGTTTCAAATGTATGTGTGAAAATTAAATGTATCTAATCAGCATATAACGAGGCTTTAAACTGCATATAAAACCAAATTAAACATAATTTTAATTTAAGCTGCAGGTTCTAAAACCTGTTAATGTTATTTCTTTGCGGAAAAAAACAAACTATTCTAGTATTATAATCATTAAACGAAGATCTTTTCGTCAACTTAACAAATAGAGATAAGATACCCAGTTTTTCAAATATATTAAATAAGGATAATAAAGCTGTTTAACTAATAGCGAATTAACCATAACCTAAAGAAGGAGATCATTTCTATTCATAAAAGATAATAAAAGAATATTTATCATGAAAGACTTGACCTATGAAAATGCTCCAAATAATACACCTGATGAAATCTTACCCATATTCATGAATGCTTATGAAAGGAAACACAATACTTGCATTTCAAATGTGCATGCAAAATTAGTTACGGGATAGTTCCATGCCAACGTTTCCTCTCTCTTTCCTTCCTTCAAGTTTAAGAAAAAAAACCTTTTGTGTCTTTTAGAACATGAGAAATGTTTAATCAAACCAGACAAAGCATGTCTTCGCCGAGCTATGAAAAGACAATCAAAGAGGGTTCGGATACTTGATATTCAGATTGGTAGCAAAACCAACCACCACACCGGCGGTAATTAACGGCTTTCAATAGAAAGAACAAGGCAGGCGAGGAAAGAATAAAGTGGAGGAAGAAAAAGATTGATTCGAAGTATGAAATTAATCCCATCATTATGGCGGTAATTCGATGTGGCTCGAAATAGGACTTTCCGATATCTGAAGAGATACCTATTACCGTCGACGAGGCCAGACTGGATGCGAAAGCGAAATAGATACACATGCATATATAAAAAAGTTAAAATGAAAAAAAGAAGAAATATGAAGACAATGGAAAGGGGTGAACAGACATGAAGACAATCAAGCACGTCTACTAGTATCCGTTGCCAAGAAATGACTTCGAAGAAAATATGCTTACAAGAAAAGTAAGGGCAAGTACTTGAATTGTGGGCAATGCATGTTCCGAGCTTCATAATTTACAATCTTGGAGAAGGCATTCAAGTTTTCAAGAACGAAAGCTTGTTTCATCGGTTATATTGTTAATATATTTTCTTCACTGAAAAAGTCTTCAATATGTATTTGAAAAGCCTCTAAATATCTATTTGAAAAATTAAATTTCCGTATGGGAAGTTAGCTTTCTAATTATTTGTATAAAAAAATTTTTGTTCTAAAATCAAATAAAGTTGTAAAGATTTGCAATTTCGCATAGAAGTTTTGGACACATTGCGCATGACTTTTAATATAAATGCCCTTTGCATACTGAAAAATTTAGGATGAATAAAAAGAAAGCATTATCTAAAAGTCAATAAAGAAAGACAACTATAATTTCTTAGTTTAAATAATTAATGCTTTTAATTAAAACAATTCCAAGTTATTAAGTAATAATCCCACTCATTGTTGCAAATTTCAGCAAATATTTCTAAATGATCAAAATAATTTTTCACAATCATATCAAAATAGTTCAAGTCAAAATAATCACAATTTTCAGGTCTAACATTCATTAAGGCGAAGCCCTAATTCAGCCCTAGCATTCCGCATTTGAAAACTGTATTAAAACCCTGTTAAATACAAGTAGCAATATTCCATTTGAATGTGTTCGACAAATATTAATTCCTCCAACAGATGGCGCTACATGACTATAGAAATAAAAATTCTATAATAAATTCCGAAGTATAAAATGAGCTAAAACTTATGCTAGAAAATTTGTGGGAAAATGAAAATATAAAATGTTAGGACCATTAATATTATATTATTTTTGTAAAATCACGTTTTTTTTAAATGAAAAAATAAAATCGTATTTCTTTTTTTTTTAAAGAATTATACAAATGAAATTTGATTAAGAAAAATTGCAAGCTATATTTCGACAAAATTACAGCTTTATGAAATATTTATTAGTCGGGGGAAGATATTACATACATCTTCCGGAAATAATAATTAGAAAAACTGTTGTAAATAACTTAGAAGTTACCCATCAGTTAAAAATTTTCAAGAAAAATAATAGATGGACAAAATTATGCATAAAAAATTATTTTTCCAATAGAGTCACTGAAATCTAATGAACTCAATGCTATCTAATAGGCGGGAAAAAAGTCACAATAGATTTTAAAACGAAATATTTTAATAGTCTTGCTTTAAATCTATGTGGGACCGGGAAAGCGAAAAAAGATACATTTATTCAGTTACTTTTTCTTAGACATCAAAACTGCATCTTTTCCTAAACGACTCTCATTGAAACCATCTTGAAGCGCATAAACAAAATTAATTCCTAAAAAACAAGCCGTCGGCTGACACATTTTTCACCTACACAAAGCCTTCGAGCTACCTCAATGTTTACCTGTCCCCCCTGCGGCCGCATCTCCCCCCCCAAAGGATCCCGCCCAACCAGAAGAAAGGTCGGGCGAGAAAGTGGCATGGCTTCTCCCTCCCCAGCCATTAAGCCTAATTGCACGAACTGTACATCAGGCCACTTTTTCACCCCACAGAAGATACAAGGGGAAAGGCAAGACAGAAAAAGGAACACGGCTCTGCTGTTTTCTTTTCCTTTTGCTGTTTTGTTCTGCATTTTCCCAGACCCATTACCCGGGTCTCTAAACCGTCCATTAGTGCGAGAGGAAGACGCAAACCTCACTCGCGTCAAACACACAGGAACAACTTCGAGTGAGAGTGGCGTAACGAATGGAGAAGGTTAGAGTGCCCTGACGAAAGACGTTTTGTTTCTGGAGGAATTAATTTCATTCGAAACAAGGGTAAACCTAATGCATACAATGCGAGATTCCCCCTCCCTCCTCTAATCATTTTTCGTTCATAAATTCATTTTTTTATGTATACTTGAATTTATAATTCTAATTTACTTTAGTCGCAGCAGCATCTTGCTCATACGAAGCAAAAGGAATTAATTTTCAGATGTATCTGAATTTCCGAGCCGTGATCGGACGAAGAGGATGACAATTGAGTAACCAACCCGGTAAGTATTAAAAAGTTATATATGATCCCAAATTAAAGTGCTAAAGGCAGGTCTCGAGAGAAATCAGGTTTCAATCTACAATGACTCCGATGTAGAAATATTGCAGCAAGTATAATAAATACTGCAGAAATAAATAAATAAATATTGCGATATACCGAAGCAGAAATTGGCACAGTGTAGCCAAATATAGCTTTTGCGCCAATAAACCACACAAAACCAAACAGAAATCTTATAATATCAAAGAAGTATGAAAATAATGTTCTGACTTGCTTTTAAAATGACAACTGAGCTACGTCAACATCCCGTTTTAAAGCAACACTTGGGCTATTTTGGTGCCAATTTTGTAATTCTGAACCACGATCAGATGATATATCTGGTCAGGGACATAATTTGAGCAAGCACCTCCCTCTTGAAATTTCTACACCACACTAGCAGAACTCTCCCCTTCGACGGATTAAATGCACACTAGGCTCGCTTGAAGAATGGCTCTTTGTCGGAATCGGGTCCCAACCTGAAACCTTCCAGTTTCGAAGCTGGGATCTTACCTTGATATCACGCGCAAATGGTAGCAATGTACGATTAACAGGAAATAAAAGGAATAATGAATCGACATAAGAAAGAAAAAAATAAATAATGTTTTTCAATAAATACACACACACACACATCCCACTATGCATAGAAATTTTTTATGCATTTTTAATTCTAAATATTAGTTTCGATAGCTTAGTTCATAAAAGTTACCACAACATAAATTCAATAACGGAAGAATTTTACCAATTACGAAATAAGCATCGTAGCCTCTGGCTTTCAAAGAAACGCAAGTCTCTGCATTCATTAAATCGATTTCCGAAGATTCAAATAATTTTGGGTTTATTCAAACGCAGTATATGCATACTAATGATCATTTCAATTAAAATATCTTATTTTAGCACATTTATCATTCTATTAAGAGATTTTACAATTAAACCAGCAATCGTTGAAACAGCCGTATATTCATCAGATGATTTCATCCATACGGAACTTTTAAGTACAAAACATTACCAGAATTCATGTCTGGGTAAATTAATTTTAAAATATTGCATACAATAAGTTATAACAAAATTCAGTATTTTAGTGAAGGGGGGATGAGAAGTAAATCCTACTTCTTTTCCCACGATGAATGATCATCATCAAATTCATAAGATAATGCTGGATTCATATAGATACAATACTGGTTTTTCATATAGGTTATAACTTAATTCCATAATAATAATTTATATTTAACTTTATTCCATACAATTAAACAATAATTTGTATCAAAATTTTTCTGTTGACTTCATAATTATGCTTCGTATTATATATGTTATACAATATATTATATATAATGTAATATATTGGGTAGTTAATAGATTTGAATTAGTTATATTTTTGTCCCATTTTGAAGCAATATTAGCGCTATTTTGGAATTGCCATCATGGTTCTGAACCGCAGTCAGGTAACAAGGGCGACACCTGAAATGGCACCCCCCCCCCGTCTCCAAGCTTCCATACCATGCAAGCAGCAGGATGTTTGGCCCTGGCAGATTTGTTGTTACTACTAATGGCTATTGCCATGGACAAGTGCGTTGATGGCCGTGAGCGATTTTAAGCCGATTGAGCGTCTCTTGTTTTTCAGTAGCGTTAACTATGGCCAAGAGTACGACTTAGCTACTTCATGTGTTTTATTTGCGTGCACAACCCCTTTTTACAAGGTGGGGGGCACATTCACACATCTCACAGATAGAACACAGAACAACCAGGCCCGAACCGGAACTTGAAACCGAGATGCCCTGATCACGGGGAAGTGAAGCCACTCTTAAGGCAAGACGACGGTCAAACGTATTTAATGTCCCTCATATCTGCTCACACGACGGTTCTTCGGTGAAAATAGGTATCTAACATGAAGCCCTTCGGTTTCTAAGCTCAGAATTTAACATCAGATCACCACGGTTGTTCCACTAAAAAGGGATCGAATATTAAAAAAAAATCTTCCTGTTACTGCGCTAAGATCCATTAAATTTTTTTAAAAAAAAGATGCTTTATACTAAATGCAGGTTACAAAGACGCATCTTTAAAAACAAAATAGCATCCTTAGAGTTATATAAATGTTTAAATTTTAAAAAAATTGTTCTGAAAAATAAATTTTGTACCGAATTCTACATTTATAAGCTATTGAAATCTATAAATGAATAATATGAACCAATTTTTTTATAATTGTTATCTACTTTCTTTTTTAAGTTTCTACTCGTTCAAGTTAATATCATTATTAATAACTTTCATAATTTTTGCAAATTCTTTATTTCAAATACTTCATGAAATACATTACTAAATACAAAAAAGAAGGACAAAAAAAAAAAAAACCCAAGATACATCACAACTAATTACACTATTTATTAGATGTGCATGGCTTCAAAACCAGATTTCAGTTGGGGGGAAAAAGCTTGAAAAACACCTAAAAAACTATTTGAATTCCTTCAGCAAAACTTTTTCTTTCTTTTTCTCTCCTTCCTCTTTTGTTGTTGTTTTTTTTAATTCGGCATTTTTTTTAAGCTGAAAATATTCAAATGAGAATCAAGTCCTGTTCTCCTAGGAAACGAGCTCTTCTAACAAGCAGCATAGAAATTTCCATTACCGAACTTTTATTGCTTGTCTTTTATTCATTTAATGTTGTATTATCTATAACTAATTCATTTCCAATTCATAGGAGGTGTCCTAAAATAATAAAAGAACGTTAAAACAAAAATCTAATATGAAATTCAGATGTTCCGATGTGCACAAAAACGTTAATAGAAATCCAATAAAAAACGTTCACATTCAGAAAATCCAACGAACCAGAGAAGTGGTTTCGAAATTGTGGGACGTTAACACTTCCAGACAAACCACCTGGGCACGGCTTGTTAGGGTGGGCTCGTTCACCAATTAAGAAGCATGATTTAATAATTACGTAATTTTACAACCCACGAAGCAATTTTCCAACGGCTTTATCGAAGTCGAGCTAAGCGTGTGCATTCTTAACCAGGAGTTCATAGAATGATTTTCTATAGGGTAAGCAAGAATGATGTCTTGTCCATTCTCCATTCCTTTGTGGAGAGCGCTTAGGACTGTTTTTTTTATGAACATTATCATGAGCCATAAAAAGCAAGCGGAAAAAACTGTACAAATCTTCAATATACTTCATCATTAGTATCTGCATAATACAACACGCCAGAGCGATAAACCAGATACATTTCAATTCGAAATACAAGGCATAAAAGGCATAATGTTATTCTAAGCAGAGAAGACCATGAAAAGGTCGGTGTTATAAAACTTATTACGTTCCACCAAACACGTCACGAATCGTAATAAAAAGAACATAAAATATGTTTTTTTAATACCTTCGCTCGAATGCTGCTTTGTACTGGATCTTCTTGCCGAAAATAACACTGTACAGTTCGTGTGACTTAGTCATAACTGCGTACGATTAATTCACTAATTAATTCACTCGTAAGGATTTGTTCAATTTATTCGTTTTCATGCATCAAAAAAAAAGAATACCAGGTAGCAATTTGGAGAGATAATAAAGAATTTGCTACAGTAAATAATCATCTAATCTTCAACTTTTAACTATCTTTCAATGTCCACATAATAAAAAAATGGTTAATGTAAACTTGAGAACATGTAAGCTTTTATTTATGATGTTGTTTATCAATATATGCAGATACAAACGACATTTTTACAGAAAGTTACAATATTGAAAAATCCCTGATTTATGGTGTTTACCGAAAAGCAATTATAATACATAATTCAAATCGACAGCACTTATAGACCGAGACAATATCATTGGTAATTGATGCAGTACATCTCTATGCATCTTACGAGAATGAAAAAAAAATCTATGATAATAAGCATATATTCAGGTAATCATGCTTAAGTTATTTTCTTTGTACAGCAAACCTCAGCAATAATTAAATAAAAAAAATTTGCTTCTGATAATTTTCCATAGATCAACTAATTTAAAAACATCATCACAAGATTTTTTTTTTCCATTTTACAATGTTTTTTGGTTTATTTGAAGAAAAGGAACCAGATTTGATTTCAAAAAGCAAAATTTTCAATGTTTTTTTACAAAATTTTTATTACAATTTTAGTAAAAAGTTTGAAATCACAAACTTCACATCACAAACTTCAATTCTACCAGAACGTAACATTTCCACGCATATGACAAGTAAATTCAATATTAAAATCTCTAAAATCGTAAACTTAAGAAAAGGCAATGATATAAACGGAATTTTAATGTTTATTTTAAATTATACTAAAAATAAAAATACAGCCATGGTAATTTCAAAACAGGAATTTAATTTTGTTGATAAAAAAACTCAAACGTAGTTATTGGTTAACTTTAAAATGAAAATAATAAATGACATTCCAAGAAATCTTTCCCCATCTGAAGCTGAACGTAGTAAAAACAGCATTAGTAAAAATATATATATATAAAATGAACTGGACTAGGTCTGATGCCCATTTGAATTAGGTTTGACATTAAGTTTTAATCAAAACTCTATCGTATTTTATACCGAAAAAAATTAATCGAATTCCTTTTGAAAATTCATTATCTTTCACAAATTTGAAACTTCTGTCAACTTTTTTTTTCATTGTGTTATCATTATCAAGAAAAGAACAAAAAAAGAAACACTTTCTCTCCCTTCGATCGTTTTGGAAGCTTTTCTTTTCAAAACTTAGATGGAAGAAATTAAATCTGACCCACAAGTAAATAAGAAAAAAAAAATTTTAAATTTCTGTCTTTGAAATGTCAAATCTCAAATCGATCGAAAAACATGAAATGATCAGAAAGATGAAGTTTTTGCCGGTGCACATAGAGGGAGATATGTAATGGAAGAGGAAGAAAAAAAAGTAACTTTTTTTTCACCTCCCGAACCAATTTGGAAAATAGCTATTACACAGCACACCGTGTCCCTAGAAAAAAATCTCCCCAAACCCTTCTCTGATATTTCCTTCTTTTTTTTAAATATATATATATAACGAACTTTCTCCCTTCTACAATTCACTAATTTTTTTTCTTCTTTTTTTCATTCTCCTTTCTTCCTAATCGTTTATTTCGATTCTGAAAAGAACGACAGAGAATTTCCACGAATTCATTAGAGAACGGATGTTCGTATTTTATCGCCACAGTATAAAAATAATAATATGAAAGGGGGGTAGAGAAAAAAACTTCCAAAATTCTGGAAAAAATGTGCAGGGAGCCTGAGAATTCCGGAAAACTATCCGGTGATTCAACGCCACGGTAAATGTGACGTCATTACATTTCCGTCTTTTTCCCCAATCTTCACCTTTCTCTCATCGCTTTTTTTTTAACTCTAGTTATCCTTCTTGGAGTGTTAAGCTCTTTTCCCTTTTGACAACCTTATCCTTAGCCAAGATAAGTTATCAATGTGCAAAATGGAGAGTCATCAAAAGAATGAAAGTATTCTTGGCGTAGCTGCATCTCTTTTTATTCTTGACACTCTAATCGTACTTAAAAGAATTTCTTTTCTTTTCTTTTCTTTTTTCTTCTTTTCAACGAAAGGAAATGATTTTTTTTACCCATAAGGTTCTTGACTCTTTTTTTATTTCGTCCAAATGAATTTATAATCTTAAAAGATGTCACCAATTTTGCCCACTTAGTGATTACTGGCATCTTTGAAAAGGCTTAAAAGATTTTTCGTAGTGGTTGACATTTCACTATTTGTGATATTTAAAGTCGACAGAAAAATAATACCAAATTTGCACTTAAAAAAACGATTTGAAAATAAGTAATCCAAATAAAATTTATTTCAAGCACTCGTAATACATTATCAGAAAAAATAATATCAAAAAAAAAGAAAGAAAGAAAAGATAAAGAAAGAAACGTGTATTCGGGTACTGAAGGAATTTTATCAGCAATGGACATTTGATTATCAGAATTCGCTATCGAATTTATGCATTAATTCGGACTGGAATAATTATTTTGCCAATGTGTTATTTAATGGAGCACACGAACTCAATATGCAAATTATTTTATATTTGAGCCATTTCAGTCCATGCATTAAATTCATTTCATAAGGACATCATAGTCGAAAGGAGTTGTATAATATTAGCTTGTCTGTAATTGGTTCTGTAAATATCATAATTATGCATTTAAACATAATGGCGTAAACTTTTGAAGAATGCAATCCATAGTGGGGCTATGCATATGCAAATTCGAAAGATAAATGGACCATAAGGATAGAATGCTTATTAATATTGGTTTCCCAATTTGAAGCTGGTAACTTGGAACTGACAACATAATTTTATAATCAAATGACAACACCATTTACTTAAGATGACAATACCTTTCAAAAGATTCACCTCACACTTGTAAGAAGTAGTTCTACCAATTGTAAACGCATTTGACTCACAGTGCATCATTAGAGGAATTAGGTCTTTAATATTGGAAAACAAGATTTTACAATAATTCTTGGTAATGAAAACATGCGATTGTGTATGTTAAATCTTGCTGCCTTTGATTCAATGCAACATAAGTCTATGCTAATAAGAAATGCAACATCTCCTATGCAAGGGCACTTCAGCAACATCATAATCTCCATGACAACGACCTGGCAGTGGTAGCGTACTTTTCCCGTGTTTTGGATGTCCCGGGTTCGAATCCCGATTCGGCATCTTTGTTCTTCTGTGTTCTATCCGTGAGATGAGTGAATGTAGATCCCTGTAAAACAGGGCTGTGCAAGTGAATGAAATACGTGAGCTAAGACGTTCTCTTGGTGCTACTTAAAATAACAGAAGTATCCATCGCTTCAAATCGCTGTCTGCGTCAGCGAGTTTGTCTGTGACAAGTGCCATTAGAAGCAAGAACAATAAATAGTTTCTATATATAAACGGAAACTGCTTTCCAGATGAAAGTGGCCCTTATTTGTGTTTCGTAAGTAGTAAGCAATTATCTTGATGACAAATCCTTTATCCTTATTCCTCCTTTTCATATTCATGTCAGATCTTATCTGCTATAAAAGTGATGACTAGAACAGTTACAGATTTCTTTTTGCTATAATTCGTTTTATCACATTTTTTTTTCTGTGTTGCATTTTTATCAATACTTAATATAAAAATTATCAGCAATTTATAGAAATATCTAAAGAATTTTCAATTAACACTAAAATAAAATAAAAAATCTTTAAACGAAATCTTTTAAATATATATATATATATAATATTTCATTAACGATTTTTGAAGCAAAATATTTTATAAAAAAGAACACTTAAAAACGCTTTAATCCTCTTATAAACAAGTTTAACTTCAAATTTTTACATACACACAAAAATGCACACATGCACTTCCCAAAAAATATTTTTTTTTTTTTTAAAGCAGCCCGTACTTACTTTTTGAGTGATTTTTGTAAAAACTCTTTAAATTAGAAAGACTTCACATATGGCTTAGTCAGTCCTCAAGTTACCCTATTTAATCTCTTCTTCCACGAAAAAAAAATGACAGAAGTCGGGGGAAAAAGAAGCCGTATCTTTAAAAAGAGAATCGGTTGTTTTATTAAATCCACAAAAATTTAAGCTTCTTCCGATATGCCCTAATAATATGGGGCTCCCTACTTTTATCCCGCAATAAAAACACAAGGCAGCAGCGGGAAAGAGTGACAGTTCCTCCCCACAGAAGCCGGGGCCGCTGCAACAAGGTTTCACAAATAGGATAACTGTTTGGCCAGGCGGATCAAATGATGCGGATGTTTATCCGCCTCGGGCAATATCTTCGCATAAGCATCGGATAACAAGGAAGCCGGGCGTCCCGGTTAGATTACAGAACGGATTCGATTGGATAAGTCACATGATATTACGTTCAGAAATTGATGTTTATCCTCTGTCAGGCCACACATGGGGCAGTGTGGACGGAGCTACCGCATCGTGTTCCCTGAATTATTCATTTCTCTGTCCTGTCTGGGACGAACGTAAGCCCTTCCAGTGCCCAAGAAGTCTTTTACTGGGGCCTTACCTGAGATTCGTGCGGTTAGGGGTCTCTCGGACGCTTAAATAAGGAAATCAGTTCCGAAATATCTATCAAAGAACGCGAAATGAAGTGATGAAGGATAGTCAGAATGCTTTTATCAAGAATTTCACAAAAAAAGTGAAGTAAAATAACTAAAGATTACATTTTTATTAAAATATATTAAAATTTATGCATGAAAAATTAATGATAAAATTTCCAGTTTAATACTACTTATAAACATTATCTTTATATGTATATGAAAATCATAATTATTCTTTAATAACAAACTGATCGTCATCGGTTAATAGCCCTCGATCAAAAAGTAGCTACAATATTCTTTATATAAAATAATACATAAATCCATACAATTTCTTTATAATTCCTTAATTTTTCATAAATTCTTCGTTATATATATAACCAGGATATTCGTTAGCCTCACGGGTACTCGTCACAATCAGTCAGCTTGTTAGTCAAATTAAGAGTCACAATCGAAAATGGAATGGTTCAGAACACAAATATGTTAAATATGATTCTCAAATATTGTAATTTGAAGAAAATGTCATAACTTAGAAAATTTTTAAATATACATAAAAAGAACTTTTCGATTATTTTAGATTGTTTCCCTTATTTTTTTTATTTGTTTAAAAAGCACTCTAAGTTACTTAAATTTTTGAATTCTTTTCATCAGAAGGATTGAAAAAATATCTAGGAAAGCAAAAATATTAGTTAAATTACAAAAGTTCTATCATTTTTTTAAAAGACCTTTTTCTAGAAGGTGGGCTAAAAAAACTATCAAATTATTAGCACAAAATTCTCCAGATAGTTTAAGAAATTTTTAATTAATTTCTGAAATAAAAGATAATTTATAATCCTATCAACTCTTTAAATATTGAGGTTACACCAATAAAACCAAGGAAATGTTGTTTTTTTCCTCATCGTGAAGCATTAAAGCAACTATAGAATATTTCTAAATGAAGTAAGATGATTTATTCTTCAGTTCAGGAACTGTGAGTTATGTTAGGAATTTATTACCAAATTTGAACTAAAAAAAATGAGCATTAAATTTATGAGATTTCTCGGAAGAAAATTCTTCTAAAGGTTAGAATGTGACATTTAAAAATGAAAAATTGTACGTAAATGCAAATATAAAAATCCATGTAATCCCCCTCCCAACTCAAAAAAAATCAAACGGTTTTATAAAGAAAACTTCAAACACATTCAGAATATTAAATTAATAAGAAATCGTATTTTCGCAATAAATCGACAACTACCTTAAAAACTTCGCAACTTTTATTTCAATAAATATATACAAAAAGAGACCGCATCTCATCCCCCCCCCCGCACCCCTTAAAGAGTAATACCAATAAATAGCAAAGTTTAGTTCACAGACGTTTAGAAATTTTCAACTGCATCGGATATCAAACGCCTCAAGTTTACAATTTTATAAGAAATTTTCAAATCAGCTCAATAATATTTTAGAGAAATGGTATATAGTAATATTAAATCTAAAATGCCGTTCGAATATTGATGATCTCAGAAGTAGATTTTGGTTGTGAAGTGCCAGAAATTGACGTTGTATTTGCGTAATAGGTTTGCATTCAAT
>JAOUZG010020767.1:1304626-1325050 GCA_026289955.1 Argiope argentata | reverse complement strand
TTAAGAGGTAAGGAATAACTATATCTCTGGTCTTTCAAAATTTAATTTTTCCTGATGATATGCTTTAAACTTATGTTCCATTTTTCTTTCTTTTCTTTTTTTTAAATAAATACACAGCTTTTATTTTTTTTTTATTTTTTTTTTTTTTGAAATACAACATATGTACGTATGAGGAATTTCAGCTGAACAAATTAAAGCTTGCTTTTTTTAAAAAATGTCTCAAGGCAATTTTACGGGCCTTTAAAAAAGGAAAGGAAACAATGGAATCCTTTAAGAAATAATAGAAACTTCTCTTCATCTCATTTCATTTTAATAAATTCCTATAGAAACTTCTTAAACACGCCGATAACATCCCTCGATCATCTTCGGCAAGAACAGCAAGAAAATGAAAGGAAAGTAAAACGTTCGCAATACAAAATTAAGAGAATTAAACTAAGAAGTATTCCTTTCCAATTAAGCTTCTGCTTCTTTATTTAAGACACGAATGCATGAATATTTAAATCGTGTATTAAGATGAAAATTTTATTAAATGCAGACACAAGCGTTTCTGGAAGTTATAGATTTCGTGTTTCTTAACGACTGCACAGAGGGGATATCTTCTTCCTTTCATATACATATATTCATTTTATTATTTTCTTCTTTCTTTTTTCCTTTCCTTCGTTTCTTCTTACTTTTCTTTGTACCTTTCTACTCTTCCTCAATTTTTTTTCTTTTTTTTCTTCTTTCTTCTGCTTCGTCTTTCCCCAAGCGAATCACAAAGCAGCAGTCTTAGCAATAAATTTATCAGTACGCAAGAAACGATATAGGTTCGAACAAAGAAATAATAAAAGAAACAGTCAAAAAGGATAAGAAAAAAAAAAAAACGAAGAAAAGTAAGAAAAGGGATGAAGAAGGGGGGGGCGAAGAGAAGAAAAGTTTTGCTAGGTTTTATGTTACACTATTGATTTCTGGGCAGTTTAGGCTTAGCTATCGTTTTCCCGCCTAAATTAGAATCCCCCTCCCCTTTCTGCTCCCTTCTGGCGCATGAGGAAATGAAATGAAATGAAGTGGTTCGCTCAGCTAATGAGTTGCTAGATATTTTCTTCGGGAAGAAAAAAGAAAGAAAGAATGAGAGACTACGCGATATAGAAATGATACAATTAATTGAAACGACTACTATGAAATTGATTGGAAGAAAATTAAAATCCTCAGTCTTGGTAAGGTTATTATGTATGTTGTTATTTTATTTTTATTTTTTCGCGATCTTTTTCACCTTCTCGGACACGGAGATACTGATATATTTATATTCTATTTTATTGGATTCAGTGAAAGGTTTCGAAATTAAGAAATGGGCAGGAAAAAAACCCAGAGATTTATGAAGGGAATGTGATTTATTGGAATAGGTGGAGTAATTCGTCCAATAAAATTAATGTTAACAGCAATGACCTGCCAGTGTGGCGTAAATAACTTCGGTTCGCTGTAGAACCTTTCGCATTCTCTTCTGGTACATTAAGCAATTTCTAATTAGTACCAGGGTCTTCCAAACGAATGGTTGTTAGAACGTTTACTCTTTGTTTATTTCGATAATTCTGATATCTTCGCTTTACCTTCCAACATGCATACACACACAAAAAAAACATTCTTAAATGCGTAGAATGTATTTTGTTTACGGCCATTACGAAGATATGGATATTAAAGTTGATGTTTGCGAATAAAATCTTAACAAACTCAAATTTTTCATTCGAAATATTATAGAATGATTTGGTATTAGGAGCTTGATTTTAAATCCGAAACGAAATTATTGCTACAACATTTTTATTTTATTTGCTTTTAATTTTAGAGGTATATACAAAAAAAAATCTGAATCGCGTTCAAAGTTAATAAATATTGTATTTGTATTAACTCATATTTTAAAACAAAATATGCAATAAATATTCCGAATGCAATCTCTATATTTCAGACTCCCCCACATTCCAAAAAACCAATCTTTGGCGTAACGTCTATCAGTCTATGAATGATAATTCAAAAATGATCTGAATTATCGTCAGAAGGATGAAATTTGGTAGACGTATTTTAGACCAAATTTGTAATTTTTATCAAATTCGGAAGGAGTCTCATTTATTCTGGCTCTTTGAATGCAAATGAACATAATAATGTTACAAAATGTAAAGATATAAATAGATAAAATTTGGGACACAGGTTTAGCCCCTAAAACAAAGATTATTTTCAAAATTCGAATACCAATGCAAAAGAGCTGACGATCTGCACTTCAAATTACATGTAAACAAAATAATTCATTGTACAATAGCTTGATAACATTGTACAATAATAAATGAAATTCAGTATATGATCTTGTGACTGAATAAAAATGTAATTCTAAGTGAAATTTTGGTTCCAAACGGTCGGAAAAAGATGTTCAAAATACATATGTTCACGCTATCTTAGATTAAAAACCTAGATTGCCACCTAAAAATCCCTATTTGTTAACTATTGGTTGCGAATGCCATGAAAACCGTTCACGGCCTTATTCAAAGTCCACTATTTTATGTGGAGGCGAGAGGGTTAAGAAATTTATTGGAGAGTTTGTGTGAAAGTTTTGCTGAGACTACAACTGCTGTATCTTAGTTGCGAAGAAAAGGTAATGCAATCGTTCAAAAATTCAACACAGAGATATTGACGAATCTCCAACATTTAGATCTTCCTTGGATCAAGAAACACATTTTTTGGAATTATGTCCGCCCGTTTGTGAACGTAACTGAGACAGATTTTGAATTAGATGGATGAAATTCAGTATATGCACCAAATATTAAAATTTCTACCAATGAAATGAATGAAATCTGTGTTCGGGTGTTCAGTGCAAGTCAGCACCATAACTTGAAATCATAGAGTCAAATAATAAAATTTAAGCACCTTTCGATTTGTGCATTCGCATGTATGCGTTACTGCAATACTTCAGATGATGACAATAAGGCAATGACAATTTGATAGTAATTAGAATGTTATAAAAGCAAAAGATAACGGTTTTAATATTGCATTAAATACATTTTTCGTTCTTATAGCAGTACCAGAGAAGTGAGACTCTCAGATTTTCAATGTAGAATTTCATATCAAAATATATAATTAATCACTGGTCCTTTAAGTTTTCTATTCGTGCATATTTCTTGTATTGAAATAGAGTCAGATTATAATAGCGGAACTATTTAATTGATCGTAATTATACAACCGTAGCTTTTTCAGTTTATTCAACTTCAATTGTCAATTGAGATATATTCTAGCTGTAGAAAAAATGGTCATTAATTTTCTAATTATAACTTTAATAGTTACGGAAATAACAGAACAGGATTAAAACTATTAATGTAAATCAATATAAGTTTAAATAAAAGGATATTTAAATGAAATGTATGTAGGACTGAGTGGGACAAAACTCCATTCAATCCCATTTGGATCAGTGTCTAGGGTACTGATTAAGAAAAGAAGTAGCATTTGAAGAAAAAACAAAATTTATTTAGAGTAAACAAATTAAAAAGGCATTATCAATTAAAACAGGAAAGGTTAATTACATTAAAGTTAGAAGTTAAAATACTTAGATGGCACCAAAGGCGAAGCCTAACAAGTCATCATCTCCTAAAGACCACATTCTAAGTATTTTAACTTCTAACTTTAATGTAATTAACATTTCCTGCCTTTGTTAATGACCTGTTAATTTTGTTTATTCTAAATAATTAATGGTTTTTCTTTAAACATTATTTTTTTATCAGTAGCCTAGACACTGATCCAAATTGGGATTAAATGGGCATTTTGTCCCACCCTATCCTGCATGTATGCCTAATTAAACTTGAACAAACTTTTATGCATCATGTTATGTGTATTTTCAAATATTATTTTCGCAAGTAATGCAGAAAAATATAATTCCGTATTTCCCCATATAAACTGAAAGTAAAAGAAATCTATAATTTTTTTAATGATTTTATTTCCATATTTTTTATAACAATTTAAATCATTTGCTCGAACGTTAATCGATAAAAAGGAAGAGTTTAAACATTGTTTTAAAAAGAAACTGAACACTTTGACTATTAAAGGATTTATATTTATTTTTATATTTAAGCTACGTCCGACACTGCTCCCGACAAAGAAACTAAATTTTGATCTCTGAAAAAGAGATTTTTCACGAAATAGTTAGCTCACGAAGCAATTTCCTGTTATATACCTTTAATACAAATGATAGAATAAAAAAAAAAGAGGAAATAAATAAATCATGCAACAAAACGTTAAAGACATCCCCTCTTTACGGACTTTTTTTCCCCTCATAGAAAATCAATGACCTTTAAAATGAAGATAAAAGACACTTACTTTTCAATTACTGGGAATAATGACACTGCTAAATTCGGCGCAATTTCTTTATGGATGACCTGAAAAGAAAGGAACTCCATTAGTCCAATAGTGATAAAGCACTTAAGCGATCCAAACAACATGAAACTTTACGTTTTCTAAATCTGTCTCCGCTTAGAAACAGATATGAGTGCATTTTTTCATACGCTCAGAATATTTTTTCTTTAACTCAAGAGGCATTTACGAATCAATATGTCGTAAATAAAATAATGTAATAAATAATGAGTAAGCAAAATAGTTTAAATCAGTGAGCTAGTATTTCATATCAAATGACAGTATGAACGATGATAAATAAAAATGAAATAAATAAGGATACAAAAAAATTGTTTCCAATCAGTGGATTAATATTTCACATTTAATGTTAATATGATCGATGACAAAAAGTCAAATAAAGTACTGATCAACAATTTAAAAAGTTCAATAAATGATGTTTCAGTAGAATAGTTTCAAATCAGTGGATTAGTATTTGATATCAAATGATAATATGATCTACGATAAAACAATGAAATAATGATTCAGAATAGTCTCAAATAAAATGAATTAGTATTTGATATCCAATGATAATATGATCTACAATAAAACAATGAAATAATGATTCAGAATAGTCCCAAATAAAATAAATTAGTATTTGATATCCAATGATAATATGATCTACGACAAAAAATGAAATAATGATTCAGAAGAATAGTTTCAAATAAAAATAATTAGTATTTCATAACAAATGATAATATGATCTACGATAAAAAAATTAAATTATGATTCAGAAGAGTAGTTTCAAATAAAAGGAATTAGTATTTCATATCAAATGATAATATGATCCAAGATAAAAAATGAAAATGATATTCAGAAAAACAATTTCATATCAGTGCATTGATATTAGATATCAAATAATAATATGATCAATGATTAAAAAAATGAAATAATGATTCAGAAGAATAGTTTCAAATCAGTGGATTAGTATTTCTTGTCAAATGATAATATGACCAATGATTCAAAAAAAAATGATTCAGAAGAATAGTTTCAAATAAATGAATTAGTATTTCATATCAAATGATAATATGATCTACTATTAAAAAATGAAATAATGATTCAGAAGAATAGTTTCAAATAAAATGAATTAGTATTTCATATCAAATGACAATATGATCAATGATTTTATAAAATAAAATAATGATACTCAAAAAAATAATTTCAAATTATTGGATTAATATTAGATATCAAATAATAATATGATCAATGATAAAAAAAATGAAATAATGATTCAGAAGAATAGTTTCAAATCAGTGGACTAGTATTTGAAGTTATGAAGCGATTAATATTGTTTTATGTGATTTTCATTTCTCTAAGTATCTATTAGGTATTTATATAAACTGTTTTCTCACTAGTGAGTAATTTTTATTTCAGTGACAATTAGAATAAGATTCAATCACTTATACAGGAGCCTATATCGAAACAGTCTGATCGACAAATACTCTAAAACACAAGCTTATTCTTGTATAATTAAATTTATCAGATATTAAATAAAAACAGTTATTAATAAAATGCAAAATGAATATCTTACACTGAATGCATGAACTTTTCCCGAATACTGATTTTTTGGAGCTCAAAGTTAATATCAGTTCTTTAAATAAAATTGCATCATAGAATATTGGATTTTTTTTCGAAAAACCGCAACTAAATGTTGCACTAAAAATATTATTATAATTCATCTTTCAAAAAATACTGAATTGAAGTCCTAAGTCCCACACAGTATCTTGAATTTGAAATTGAGTGTTTTGGTATGAGATCCTATAAATCACTGGGGAGTAAATCAATGTTTTCAGCGCCGAAGGCCATGCAATTAAATTCAGCAGAGTTTCAGTTCAATATCTCGAAACAGCCAATGACGGCACTCGGCCAATTCCGAACATGAGATATTGCCTGATAATTGGAAATAAATTTCGAGACTTCATCCATTCATGTTTTGTTTTCCTGGCTACAGAAACTGCAACATTGTTCCATTTGTCAGGGTTCACGATTTATGAGTGCTCAAAAGTACTTTAAAATTGCAGCAATCATTAATATATAGTTATTTTATGATATGAGGACTTTTTTTAATCGGGTAATATGGTGTGATTATGGAACTTTTAAGCTTCACACACACACACACACAAAAAAAATAGAGTTGTTTATGTTTTAGATTCACTCCACTAGTTTGTCTCCTTGGATACTTAAACTGATACCAGCAATTGAACAATATTTATTCTCCATTTTCCGCCAATTAATGATTGCATCTATATCGTTGCATACAATTTACGATCAACTATTCAAAACAAATCGCTCTCAGCTATTGTTATCTAGTATATCACCATTATGGTATCAAAATGTCGTATTCAAATTTGTCAAAACAATTCATTAATGCAAAGCACTTGCATAACTTAGCTACATTTACTCTCAAATTTTTGCATGTGATATATGAAAGATGAATGAAATCACAAAAGATCCCATGTCGCTAGCGCTTCGGTTGTTACATCAAAATTTCATGTGATTTTCTGTTCGATGGTTTTGCTGTTTATGGAATGAAGCTGTGAGCATCGATATTTCATCCAGAAATTTATTCTATAGAGAAAAATGTAACTTCAATTTAAAACACACACACGCACATCACATTTACGGCAAAAGTTCTGATATATTCGTATCAGAAAAATCTCATAAAATGAAGCGTAAACTATTATAAATCGTTGCCTGCAGAATGAGATTCAAATGTTAATAAAATGAAATGTCTATTTTCTATTTATTATTATTATTTTTCAGTTACATGAGGATTCAATATTGAAATTTTCTGTTCTTGAAGCATATCACAAATTTGCTTCAATGAAACAAGGAGGAAGATACCGAAGTAACTTAACAGATAGTTACTTTAGTAACATAAATTAACTGAACAGAAGCTGTCAAGGAAATCATAAATCTTTCAGGAATACTACCTGTAAAAAAGAGTGACACAAAAGCTGGCTTTTGTGAAAATTTAAGTAAAAATTTTGATAAATTTAGGTTAAAATTATATTAAAAATTCTCAAAAATTTTATATAAAACTGCTAAGCTTTTAATCAGTAGATACTGCACTGAAGTTTTTAGTCAGTAATAAAGAAATATAACTACTCCGTTTATAAGAATATAATTAGACGTTTTATGTGATATAATAAGACGTTTTACAATATGCATGATGTAAAAACCATTTCACAGAATATAAACCAAATGCATCAAGTCTAAAAAAACATATATTTCGGAGAAGAAAATCAAAATGTAATTCAGAAAAAAATTGGCAGGGGGGACGTTTGAATATCGTTTATCTGCAGTGTGCAAGCATTAAAAAATATTTTACATCAATATCGCAGTACCATACAATATTTTAAATAGATCAGGTAATAAAGTTTATGATAAAATATCTTTATACATTTCGGGTAATTTAATGTAATGAACGATAGAATAGTCTGTAATTATAATTCAGGCGTGTTATCATTTACTTTTGTTTCAAAAATTAATTTAAAATGTTCGTCATATATATAACTTTCCTTTAAATGTAACAAACTAAAAACTGTGCTTTTTTTTAAATTTATACATATTGCTCAGTATTTCAATTACTTTAAAAAAGATTCTTTGTTTCACATTCTCTGGTGTAGAACGCTGATTTATTACATTACTTCACTTTAAACTAATAATAAAAAATATATAATCCATACATAAGATTTTATAGCTATTTTATCACCGAATATAAAATTATACAAGAATAAGATTAAAAACAAGTAAAGAAGATTGGATACAAGTAAATATAATCTATATTGAGATGTAAAGTTAAGTAAACATTTTTACTGTACGTAATTCATACATTTATTCTAAGATATGTCTCTCCAACTTTTAGTGCGGCAAGCTTATGTGATGAACTTTACCTAAAACTGGTATTTTCAGTTCCTTATTTCGCTAAATGCAACATTTCACATTCTTTCCTTCTAGTTTTATGCATCTGCTCGTATGTACTTAGTCTCGAAAGTCATTACTTAATATTTTATTATAAGGGCTATGAAGAGTCTATCTGGTCTTTGACTTGTGCGGAAGTAATAAAGTGTTGCATACAAATTTTATTACTAAAGTTGCGGGCATTTTTATAGCAATCTGTAGACCAGCTTTGCTACAAATAGAAAGAGCCTTAACCACATTAAAAAGCTTCAAAAAATAGAGGGAAAGCAAATAAATAAAAATGCGAGGATGAGTTTAATGTTGTAGCTCTTCATTATATTTCCTCATTATTGTGTAATTCGTAATGTTTATTTACATTAATTCAGAAACAGAAAGCAATTAATCGGATTACCGCGGGTAAATAAAGTTGTAAAGCTTTACCTGGATAAAATAATTCGTTTAGATTAAGTATTTTACTTCATTTTTCCCACATAAATTTGAAATTAAAAGGGTAAAATATGCTGGATAAGACGATATAATTTGTGAAATAAATGCTAATTGCATCTTTCTTTCGCGAGTGAAACGAAAATGGAATTAATCTAATTGATTTAAAAAAGATTAAGATTATTGGAAGCAATTGTTGTTATTATTAGTGGCACTTGCCATTGAATAGCTTCGCAGAAGCTTCAGCGAGTTTTAAACCGAAAGGAGCGTCTCTTGTTTTTGAAGTAGCGCCAACTAGGGCCAAGAGTACGACTTAGCTACTCACTCATCACATTCACTTGCACAGCTTCTTTTTAAAGAGGGGTACATTCATATACCTTACGATTAGAACCCAGAAGAATAATCATGTTCGAACCGGGACTACCCCTACACCAGGGCGAACGGCTGCAATTGTATAACTCTTACATTCATTTCCAAGAGCTCATTTTTATTCACATCAAGAGCAATTTTATCGTTTTATCGCGTTATCTTTATTTTTATCACTAGTTCCTTGTCAAACAAACGTTCTATTGATTAAAAATAAAATTCGGATTAAAAATTACGATTTAGATATCAATATTGCATTTCAAAACGAATTAGTTAAATAACTTCAAATAAATGCTTAACATCGTTTCATCGTATCAATAGAACATAAATATATCAATTTTATAAAAGAAATCAAATTATATCACATAAAAGATTAATAAAAAATTTAAAAAAATTTCAACAATTTAATTTAAATTAAAATTTATATACTATTTAACTATATAGTTTCTCTATGTATAAATAATATATGTAATATATAATAGTTTCAATATTCACTGTATAAATGAAATTCTTCAGTACAATTATATAGTGAACAAAATTACCAATGTTAAAAATCACCGAAGATGCGAAGTTTACAGTGTTTAAAATCTTTAAAATACTATTAGCTAAAAAGTAAAAACGCCAAGAATAATTGACTGAAACTAAATTTTTTAAAAAATGCTACAACACAGGTAAAAAAAATTAAAATGATATACATTTAGCATTAGTTACTTCCACCGCTGACAGCGGCGCTTTTGACTACAAACCAATCCAGAAAAAAGTTTCGCATTGTATTATGTAGAGCTAACAGGTTCTACGTCCTTCCTCTGTTTTCAAATAAAGGTCCAAACAGGTTCCTGGCAAACAGGAGAAAGGAACAAAAAAAAAAAAAAAAAAAAGAACAGTAATAACCCAAAACCATCTTTTGTTCGTGAACAAACTCATCGTTTATTTTCGTCCGCAAAAGCGTGTGTGCGGTTAAATCATTTTTTGATGTGCTCTTCTGTACACACGAATGAGAGGCAGATTTACTAGCTGTGTGGGTCGACGACTTTGGACGCGAAACATCACTTGGAAAGCTTTGTCCCATACGATGAAGAGTTCGTAAACTTTCCTCTTTTTTTTTAATTCTTTCTCTTTTTTCCCACCACTCTCCCCACTTTTTTTTTATACCTCTTTCACGTACTTTTCGCTTTTTCTTTGGCCAGCCCCGTAAGCGGTCATACGGAACTTATTTACTTCCAGCTTCCGTGGTTTTGATGGAGGCAGAAAGAAGGGGGGGGGAGTGGAAGAGAATGAAATAAAGAAGAGGAAATTGAAGATTTCTTTCATTGAACGGGTTTTGATACCGCTCAGACACTTTCGTCTTCCGATGTAATTGGCGAACCTCAAACATCGGCGAAGGCGGCAGCAATGTAATAACAATGTTTTGCCATGTAACATGTATATTTTTCTATGATTTATTTCAAGTTTTTCACGGGATTATGTTTCATTCGTCATTTTTTTTCGTTCGTCCACTCAATAAGTAGTTATTAAGGACAATGGATCCGACGGTTCATTCTGTTTCAGGATATTGAAGTTTGATGAAATCTCTTTCCCTCCATTTCCTGTATCATAATAAATGAAAAATCCAGACGGATGAAATTTTTTTCCTCTTCGACATCTATTCAGAATTTTGAAAAGACCGTCGGAAAATATGTACTGCACCGATAATATACTGTGTAATGTATTATGGAATATCGTATAGTAATTATTCTATGATTTTGTCTTTATAGTTATTTAAATTTTTTCTTAATATGTTTCGTAAATCAAATAACTTACTTGCCTATCAAATGTACATCGATTTATTTCCATTTAACTCTTTTAAACTATAATTAAAGTATTTATCGATGTTATAATGATATACAAAAATTACATGTGTGCATCGATTTGTTTCCTTTTTACTCTTTTAAACTATAATTAAAGTATTTATCGATGTTATAATGCCATACAAAAATTACACGAGTGAATCGATTTGTTTCCTTTTTACTCTTTTAAACAATAATTAAAGTATTCATCGATGTTATAATGCTATACAAAAAATGCATGGAATTGATAAAAATCTCAAGTAGTCTATATTGATTCCCGTTTGAATCAAAAGGATAAAACTTTCTTAAAAAAGTTTCATTTAATTAAATAATAAAGAAAACAATTAGTTAACTTTTTTAAGACAATAAATCTGATGGTTAACTATATTTCAAGATATTGAAGTATGACAAAATCTCTAACATGCATTTCTGTATCAAAGTAAATTAAAAATCCGGATATTTTTAAAAGAAAATCTACACTTATTTATCAATCTTAAGTCTTAATCTTGTTACGTATACGGATATTATACGAAGAAGGATACGATTAGAAAAACAGAAACTACGTTAAACAAATACAATGCAGGGCATACTATTCATCTCTGTAATAAAAACCAGAACTGAGCAGTTCTGTTGTTTGAAATAGCAACTCAGAGAGACATTTTATAAATAAATCAATTGTATATAATGAACAATGATTCAGTTATCTGTAACAACATGGATAACAATATTTCCAAAATCAATAAGCATAAGTCAATAGTATAAAAAGAGTCAAAGGCGTAGACAATAGCATTTCAGGAAGCAACGCCACAATTGTTTTGTTTTTTTATTTATCTTGTCTATAATCTCTCTCTATTGTTAACAATAATGTATTCACATCATTGTATATTCTGATTAATTCTGTTTTTAATCAACAGATATGCTCCACTTTCTCAATTTTGCCATTGTACCTACTAAATTATAACAATTAAAACAATTTGTATTAACTTTAACATTACCAAATCTGAAATCGTTTAATTAAAAGTTCAAGAAGCTAAATGAATACCAGGAAAAACTTAATTTAAAAACATCATCACGTTCCAGAAATTAATTGTTTAAGCTAATCTGCCATCTCGCTTCATAGTGAAATCTTATATAATAGTATTTTCAATTACGATTAGCATTGGAAATCTTTAATTAAAATGTTGTATGGTTTAAGATTAAATGAATACTTCTCAAAGGTACAAAAGGTGGTTTCAATATAAATCAATTAAATTTTAATTTCCTTTGCTAAATATAAAATCATTTTTATCGGAATTTATAGCAGTAATCGGTTCATACAGTTCTCTGTAATCAATTGTTATGTTTAAGTTAAATATGATATTTAAGAGAATAATCTCAGAAGCATGGAATCTAATCACAATTTCAGCATTGGAATGTTACCCATTTTGAACTTATAGTACTGTTTACATCCCAGAGTAACACTATTCTGTATAGTCGCTATTTTCTGTTCTTATCCTATTATTAAGAATAATCAAAATTTCAAATCTTGAATTGGAAGCATTGTTCAAAAAAAAAATAGAAGAATTATTTAATTGTATAATATACTACTTTTATTAATGACTACTTCACTAATTCAATCTAACAATTATACAGCAAAACAACTCAAATTAAATACATGTAAAATAATTAAATTAAGTTAGGTAAGGCAAGTTTTATAAAATTCTTTCAATAAAATTTCTTTCATTCTCTGATAAAATACACATTTTATTTATTTATTTATTTATTTTTGCTGACTTAGAAAAAAAAATTTTACAAGAATCCAGAAAAAATTAGCTCTTTCTATTGGGAAAATTACTACATAGAAATTGCAAAATATATCCTAAACTTTTTCAATCCCTTAGAGTACATTTAAAAAAAAGAATTTTATAAATTTATTGATATTTTAAGCATTATGACAATTATAAAAAGATCCATAACCAGATAGCTTTCTAGACAACAATGTTAAGCAAATAAGTTACTTTATTAACAAAAATTTTATTTCAAAGTAAGAAAAAAGGGATAAGTTTCTATAGTTTATTATATTTACATATTAACGCAAATCCGTTTCACATTTATATGGACAAATAAAAGTTTCAGTCTCGTCAAAAAAAAAGCATCGGAATTTAACTAATCATAAGGGACAAATAATAACCGTAGAAATAATGTGATTAAATTTTCCGAATATGACAACTCTTGTATCAACATCTTTATTAAAATACATCTCTTCCATTTGTTTATCAATAAAAGTCAAACTTCAAGGAGAATGTTATCAAATCGATTGATGAACTTCTCATTTTCAAAAGACCATCTGTCAATTTCATTTACACGGAAAATCTTTGATTATATCAATTAACCCTTTACTTAAGCATACATTTGGTCACGCGAAAGTCCTCGAAATCTCCGCCACACAACACCTCGAACCTGCGGACGAATAAAAAAAGGCCTCTGTTTCCGAAGAAACGACCGAACAAAAAGCAAGGGGTGAGCGATGCGAGAGTGCGTTTGAGAGCAAAACCCTTTTTCGTGCGGAGCCTGCAGATAATTCATCTGTAATTGAGATGTCTTCCTCTGCCTCAATAAAAAGAATCACGAACAACCGTCGGAATGATATTAAATACAAAATTAATGAACCCCGTGAAGGACGTACGTGTAACAAATAATGTTGTAAATGCACCTCTGCCGCTGCTAGGATTGCCAGACGGGCCCGTGCGAAAGATAAAGAAAAGTCACCAGCCAAGATGGCAATCATTTGCAATCAGTGTCAATCACTGCGGATACAATCAATACAAAAAATACAAAAATAGGAAGCTTCGCAAATTTACGGGGCGGAGCTTGAAGATGCATTTACTCTGCTTTTAAAAGACGGCAGGGGGAGGGGGGAATGTGAGACGTGAAAATAAAATAAAAAAATAATAATTGATAAGCCCCGGTTTCTAGCGGCATCAATTTGCTCTGCAGGCCAGGCATGGGTTTCAGGAGTGCAACAAAAACTTTTCGGAAATCTGACAGGGTAAACGCTGGTTTGCTGAAGGGAAGAAAAAATGTAATAAAATGGTTTTATTTTTTCGCGGCTATTTTTTGTTTTTGTCTTTGAAAAAAAAAAAAAAACGCCGAATGGAACACGAGGCGAAAGCGGCAACGTCACTCGGAAAGTAAGTTATCCATCAGTTTTCGGAATCGTTTTGGGTAAATTCGTTTCAAAGGTTCTCTTTTCATTTCATTTGACCCCTCGGTGATTTTTATGAATGATGATAAATACATCTGTCTTATTGTTAAACGCATTTAATTCATTTCATTGTTGAATAAATGTTTTATTTCCGTTTTAAGGCAATGCAGAAACATGAATCTCAAGAATTTCGACTCTTCCTTAAAAATAATTTAAAATATCATCGTTCATTTAACATCCGCTTGCAGATTTCTTTTTTGATTTTAAAACCAAAGCTATGCTAATAAAAATGATCAAAATAAAAATAATTCAGTTTTTATAAACTATCACTATAACTAATAGCTATATTTTCTGAAATGGTGATTTGCCGAAATTGATTAAATCCAAAAAAATTGCACACACAAACATAATAATAATAATAATATCAACACATTAACCATAGTCAGCATCAGTAATAAATGATCAATTTGCTCTAAAAAGATAGCCGTCGTTAAGTCGAACATTTGGCAAACATTTGTTTGAAGATTTCTTATGGACTTTATATTAATCGGATATCAAACATAAACTTTTATCCATAGCTTTAGGTAGACAAATACTGACATTATTGAAAATATTACTATTCTTATAAAAATCATTCACAAAGAAAATATATGAATCAAATAAAGTACTGAAAATATAATTATTTTTCTCTCCTCCCCCACCACAATTTTACATGTTACTGTCTCAACGATATATAAGCTTTAAAGAATTTATACGAATAATGACTAAATTGCATGTAGTCATTAGTTCCATATTTTGAAATAGAACAGGAATATTGATATTTAAAAAGAATTCAATAAAAATGTGTCATAAACTTCTCATAAATCTAAGCGAGACACCTTTATGTAATAGCACACAAAAATCAATCAATCAAAACATTGCTTGCTATAATATAAATTACACTTAAGGTTTTTATATTTATTTTGGTGAACAAAATAATCCCTTAAAGAAAAATTCGTAATACGAATCTGAAAAATATAATAATTATTTCTACTACCAATAACAAAAAAACAATTATTTTCAAAGCTAATTATAATTTCGTAAATATATAAAAGAAATATAAAATTCTAATTATATAAGGTGATACAGGATTGTTTGATTTATGAGTATAAGTTTTAGCAAGCTATGACAACGGAATTTCAAGAAATAACAAAGACTCCAATGCCTTTCATAACAATGGCCCTTCAGGAGCATGAATAAGTTCGAGGTTTCGAGAAGTTGAAGACTAGGTACAGTTAAAAGAAAAAGGACCTACAAACTTTTAAACCTATTAGTGTTTATTTTTAATATTAAAGGAAAGAAATTAATGAGGTAATGAACAACAAGAGGCGAAAAAATAGAGCATGGGAGCAGAGAAAACTTGGATATTAATTCAGCTTATTAATAATGGAGTGCACACCGCGCAAACAAATGAAGAATGCTTGTTTCAGAGAAACCTGTTTCGAATAACGAAAAATGATCGGTGTTGAATTTAACAATTGATGTTTTCAGTTTCTCTTGTACACAATTACTTGCCTTCTTGACAAAACGTTAGTGCTTCTACTTTTCCAAACTTAATGTAATAAATGAAATAAGGCAATCTAAGAGTATCAGTTTCTTGACATTATAATTAAAAATTGGTTTTCAAAGAAAAATTAAAACAAAAAAATTGTTTTTATTCTATTATAATATTATGAGGACAGCCAAATTGAAATTAACAAGTGATATCAGGGCGTTTTGTTTTGCTTTCACATTTGATAGTAAAATGACGAGTTAATATGAATATTAAACAACTGAACAGGTTAATAAATTTATCATAGATATCTCGTGGGAGAAAAACCCTGCTTTCATCCAATTGCAAATGTCAATTTATTTCTTTAACTTCTGGTGTGTATTCATATACTGCCTTCGTAATGGCTATATTTTTATTTTAAGAGTATTTTTGTAAACAAATATAATTAAAACCTGATTGGAAAGTTCCTGATAGGCGAAATTGAATAAATTAAAATATTATTTTATAATTATAAGCTATCGTTGCTAAAAATTTGCAGTTCAATATACATAATATTCTTCCAATATTCATAATTAAAATTTCAAATGACTATAAAAACTTGAAATATTTAAAAAAAATTTAAAAATGTAAAGTTTGTGTCCATCTCCACTTTTAGGCTGGAGATCATATTAAGGTAAGGAAAAAATAATAAAATAATTTCTATGGACAAATATGTGGTACTCTCGATAGAATATTAATAATTAAGTCTTATTTTAAATTATTCAAACGGGACATTAAATTCAATCCCTTTTAGAAAAAACTTTGCAGAACTTATGAATGAATTATAATATTAAACAACTACTTTAACTACAATCGTATTTAATATCGTTTTTAAGGACTTACCAAAAGTTATTATAAAAGCAATAAATTAATTTGATTTCTTGTATTCATCATCAAATTCTGAGAAACTTAAATATTGTATGGAGCTTTATATCAATTACTTCTTCCAGAGGAAAAAAAAAAGGGTTTTGTATTAAAATCAGAGGTGAATCAAGTATTAAAAAAACTTCAAATACCATGAAATGCATCCCGAAATACAAAAGAAAGAAGAAATTGTTTTCTTCCTCTACTAGCTGGCGGTCACTTTACGGTCATTGCAATCAGAGCGGTTTCATTATTCTATTTAGGTATACGTAAAACATTATTTTCTCATTTTTTTTTCTGTCCAGACAACCGATGAAATTTCATCTCAAAGTCACGCTTGAACGAACTCTAGACGCCGAAATTAGCAGTTTATACAGGCTAAATTACGGATCAATTTTGGATACGTAGAAACATTGCTACCGGAAAAAAGGGTTCAGATTACATCATTATAATGTATCTGAAATCTTTAAAACAAATGAAAAACACGGAAGTATGAATTGTTATTTAACATTTTTATACTTCTTATGCATTTATTCATAAATGAGTATTTAATAAAATTATTAATAGTTATCGGAAACAAACAATGGAACAAAATCGCGTATTAGTTATAGTCTATATAAATAAAACTAAAACTTTTTTTTAGACAAAAGAAATCCAAACTATATTATTATTCTAAATATCGATTTTCTCCGTATCTTTTTTCTTAATACTTTGAAAAAAAATAAGAATATCAAAACTATTTAAATAATGAATATTATTTTTTTTTATTTAAAAGCTATTTCTTTTGCATTAGTAAGAAATATGACGATACGCAAAATCTACTTAGAAACTGGAATTTAAAATAGCTAAAACATATGAAAAAGTTATTTTAAAAAGTTTATTTCACTTTAATAATACTTTAAACTATTTTTTATTTCAATTTTTTTTTTCAGATTTTCTGTTTTTAGACTTAAATGCTTATTCAAACAATTTTACTTTTAATTTTCAATGCAGATTTGGATTCATAATTTATGTTCATACTAATAGACTATTCTGAAATTAACAATATCGAATGAGAAATATTAGCGTCATACATTCCTAAAATATTTTAAGCATAATCATGACAATCTAGAATTTTTGAAGAATTATCGACTTATTGATACTCGTTACTGCTACCGAAAAACTTGATTTAATTATTAAATTTGTATAGTCTTTTTTTTTCAATATAAAGTATCTCTCCTACATTACCATATATTATCCAATAAGACTACTTTTAATAATGATGTTTTGTTTTGGCCATTCAACAGAATAGAGTTTTTGATTTAGAGCCACCGTGCATGCACGTTGGAATGAACTTTTAAAATTTTAATTAATTGAACATCTATAGATATTTCGATATTTTTTCGGAGAATTTTTAAAATTACAATTGCATTCTTTTTTAATGATACCAAACAAATAATTGATCAAATTTTTTCCCGGAATAATTTTAATTAAAAATATTTAATGAGTATTTCCAATTATAGATTTTCTTATGCAAAGAAATTCAGATCATTTTCATTATTAATAAATAACTGCGCCTTTCTTCTCCCCACCTTATTGCTGAGTACTATGAGAAAAAAATTCTACTAACCAACAGCTAAATATACAAAAAAAAAAAGTAAAATTATTTTACTGCATTGTGCATCTCAATAATGCATTCAAACAGATTGTTTCTAAATTTGAATTTTTAATATCGTGATGTCAAGAGACGATATTTAAATGTAAGAGATAAAAAAATATTTATAATCATATTTCTGGATGTATAATGTAGAAATTTTAATTTTCTGAGATTGCTACATGTCTATTGATCTAAAGATGAGTGTTTGTTTTATTGAATGAAGCTTATTTATGTGTTATTGAATAAAGCTTAGTTAAAGTTGTTAAAAGTATAACTACTCAAAATAGTTTTCTTTTAAACTAAAATTAATGAAAGAAGAATTTACGTGCAAATAATCAATTATTTAAGAGAGAAATGCATCTTATCCAGAATCAGAAAATAAATATTAAGCTAATTCTTGTCACATGTTGAACCCCCCCCCCCCAAAAAAAAACTATTAAATGAGATACGGACGTTCTGGGTTCGAGTCCCGGTTTGAGCATAGTTGTTCTTTATTTGTTCTATCTGTGATATGTTTGAATGAACCCCCCCCGCCTGTAAAAAGGAGCTATGAAAGAGAATGTGATGAGTGAATACCTGTTCCGTATATGATTTCTTTTTATAATGTGTTGTCTACTTCTGTAAGCCCTCTGTGATACTTAATTGCATACAGGAATTTCTAAATGTCCAATAAAAAAAACCTTTTAAATGACACAGAATAGTTTTAAATTTCAACTTATATCAGATGGAAAGAAAATTTTAAATTCTTGTTCATTTTCTTTTTAGATCTTTTAACAACAAATATTTATTTATTAAATAGACTTCTCTCACAAACAGCAAGAAAAATAGTTATCATTTCCACTATAATCAGTGAACGGAACATTAGCAAATATTAATAATTAACATTCAAACTAAATATTGATGATATTAAATAACTATTTATTTCAGCGTTTAAAAGATATACGGTAATAAAAATCAAAAACTTACTTTTTCAGATATCGAGGAGTCTATCCCATAATTTCAAAAAGGTAGTCAAGACGGTCTCGCAATAAAGAAAGCGCATTAAATAATTCACTGTGGAACCAATTTCGGGTCAGCACATGTTTCCAGCGCAAAAACTCTTGATAGAGTGACTGACACGCATTGTTTATATTTTGCCGCCACCTCAATTTTATTAAGACTACAAAGCCGCCAACAAGTATAGCGAGCTGCACCCAGAAAAGATACTCAATAAAAGTAGGCACGGCCTATTTGTAATGGATCATTCCGGCGAGGTTTCTTAACGAAGTGATTAATTCTGTCCACCCTGCAACGTGCTTCGGAAGACCTTGGGATCTCAGCATCGAGGAGTACCAAAACAGCTGAAGGGGATATCGGCTGAATGACCTTGAACTCTGACACCGTCATTAGCGATTCGCCAGTGTTTTAATAGGTTATGGGTTATAAAGTTTGAGAACAGGAATACCAAAGACCATCTTTCTCAGCAGAAACGCCATCGTTTCGAAAATGTGAAGGAATTATAATTACTATACTGCACAACCGGAAGCAATAAGCCGCATGGAATGTAATTTGCCCAAAATGTTCTGGGAATTCTCTCTCTATCCCTCTGCTCAGGAAATTCTTAAGATGCTCCCAACTTTCTTGACTTGGTAATTAAGACTCATATTGAAGATGGTTAATAATGCATACGTGAGACAAAAGGATTTCCATTTTGGGAAATTAGAGAGGGAGATAAAAGTTGGGAGATTACTTGGGAAGAAATTGGAGCCGCGTTTGAAAGTGGCAGCACCATTTCGAGGGTGAAATTAGTTAGTGTCTCATTGAGAAATTCGAAAATACTTCTGGAAGCGATATTGAAAATGAAGATAGATGCAAATACTTTCGAGAGCTCAGAATTGGCATCTTTTTGCAGTAAATGCCACTTTAAAGTTTTTTATATTTCACACATGGATTTTTTTCCTCACTTGCTCTATCTCATTTATTAACATTTTGTTTCTGTATTTACAATTGCCACAATATTTTCTTAAAATAATCGCGTCTTGAAAAATCGAAGAAAGAATCTCACAGCAATTAAATAATGATAGAGTTATGAAAACTTCAAAATTTCACTTTAGTAAACATAACTGTGTTGAGATAATGCATTAATTTTATAATATGAAGTAGGATTGTCAAATAACAATCTATTATATGCTGTTATTAGATCTATGGTAGTGTATTATGGTTGGTATATATTGTATAGTACATACCAACAAAA
>JAOUZG010020767.1:1232596-1304226 GCA_026289955.1 Argiope argentata | reverse complement strand
TATATACAGAGAGAGAGAGAGAGAGAGAAAGCAGAAGGCAGTTTTGAAGACAGAGACACTTCGAATTTTTAATTTCGTATTATTCTCTCCCGGGGGAAGGATGCATAATCAATTTACAAGAGGTGGAGACAAGGACCGTTCACTCACTGCGCGATGCAAGAGCCGATTAGCGTAAAAAGGAGAAGTAATATTTATCCCTGGTTTTATATACTATGAGATTTTATTAAGGAATCTTCACATGTGTCGATTCTGATAAGGGAAACATTGGGAACTTTCAAAAGGATGTGCTTATTGGACATTTGTCTATCCAGAGAGTGTGAAAGTCCAAATGTAAGCATTTTCACAAAGATTCTTCTGAATTAATCACATAGAAAAAGTGGATCAGGATATAGAATATTTTAGAATGAAGTTAATATGGAATAAATTACTATAAAAAATAGGGGAAGGGACTAATATCAATTGGCAATTTCTCAATAATCAGTTTTTAAATTTAAATGCTGCTTCAGAACATAGTTTTCAGATAAAATTAATAACCTTCCTCTTATTATGAATTATATTTGCTTTTCTATAGTTTTTAGCATTCCAAATGGAAAGTGAAGAGATTTCAGCAGGTAAAATTCGTGACAAATAAAACTGCATCTACATATACTTCTTTACAAAACATCTTCTCAATATGGAAAAAGTTGAATCAAATGATATGAACTTTTATCGCTGGGTTTACGTCAAAAGAAAAGATTCCGGTCTTTATTTCTCTTTCTGATAATCGAATATTTCAACAGTTATCTCAATTTTTTATTAGCACACTGTATTGTTTAAATATTCATTTCATTTTTAACGTTAAGTTGTTGTTGTTGTTTTTTTAATTTTATGACTGAATTCCTATGAATTCAATTCTAAGCCTAAACATATCTCGTTGTACAAATCTAAGAAAGCAAAACTCAGGAAAAGAATACTCTTTAACAAGAAAAATTTAATGAAAGGACTGGGGAGACCGGACAGAAATAGTTCCTATTCCGTGACGCTGAAATGACTACACCTACGAGCTCCACCCCGGCCTAAGTAAGATAAAATTGAGAATTCCACCGGCAAAATATCCGTTAAACTGGCGCTTGAAGGCAAATCCCCTCGGCGGCACTTCGATTTCGTGACTATTAGAGATCCAGATAAGACGCGCAGATAAGTAATCCCGTCAAATAGGTTTCTCCCGAAGATAAGAGAAGCAAGAATCCAGGTTTTGTCCGAAAGAGTCCAAGAAAAGCATTTAGGCAGGGACCAGAATCGCAAAATCCCCTCCTCGCCGAATCCGGACTCCTTATCTCGCAGAGGAGGAAGGAGAGCTACCCAAAAAAGCTCGATAAAGAGGGGTGGCTTGCTCTGGCATCAAACGTTGAAAGTTTTATTTGTTCTAGTTCTTATTCACCTTTTGTCTGGAATTTTTTAAATGCTCAACTGAAATTTCTATTTAAGTTATCCTTTTCCTAATCCTTTTAATCCTAGTTATCCTTTTTTTTCTTTATACCAGTGGGTGCATTGCTTTAGGATTTCAGTTCTCCATGGAATAAATTTTTCTCATTGCTCATTAGATATATATTTTTTTATCTAATTTCCCAATCTATTTATATGATGGATTGATTTATTGCTAATACTGAAATTGAGCATGAATAAACTCTGGAGTGGTCGAAAGAAATCACAGATCCAGTCTTCCAACAACCCAAAAAAGTTGGAAGTAAGCAATTTTCTCTTCACATCCGTTTACAAACAATACTTGGACGTTTCATCCAGTCATAATAAAGAAACTAAATTGAAGGAAAAACTAATAAATATTAGCAAAAAATAGAAACACAGAACACTTTTTATCATATCCATCTATAAGATGTGCAACTGATACAGAAAGATGCATTAAATGTAACATTAAACACTTTATCTTATTTAGACGTAGCACTAATCATTTTTAGTTAACTTTATGTTACTAAGACATAACAGTAATCATTTTTAGTTCACTTTAACTCGCAGTAACCACTTTAAACTAACTTTATCTTACTATGACAGCTAATTTAACTCGAAATGAATTTATTTTCAATCGCCGATAATTTAAGTGACAAATATATTGAAGACTCTTACTTCAATTATATAAGACAGTTTTAGAAACAGCCACATGAAATTTACCTAAGATATAACAACTTAATTTTAAAAATTGTATATAACAATGAATATAAATATTTCTCCTAGATTTTATTACAGTCAAATATTACATTTTCAAATATCTTTGTTTCAAAGCTCGGAGGTATTAAAAAGGACTGGAAAACAACTTCTCAATAAACAATAAAGAAAAAGTCAATAAACAGAAAGCAAGAAACAGGAATACCTTAAGCCTAACGGCGTAGTTGAATAATCTTGCAATGTAATCTCATAATGAAATCCGCGGAGATACAAAACAATAATACAAGTAATATCTACAGCAGTTGACACAATATTTACTCTGCCACTTTTCTCCTATGGGACCGACCGAAAGAAGAAGTGCACAAATTTCTTCTCGTCGGAAAATATACACACAAATAAAATCCGAACAGCACACACACACACATCCATATACACATTAAACGTTGCGTGGGACAAAATGCTACAGAACAGTTACAGCGACAACAAACCGTATCGTACAGTCACAGTCGGAGAAAGAAGTCTCCGACTTGAGTTATGGAGTGCCATTGGACCGTTTATTCCTTCTTTCTTTTTATCTCTTTCGTTCTACCTTTCCTCTGGTTTCTGTCGCTGACAAGAAGGCGGGGATGAATTTTGCGGCAGAACTTCTTGGAAGATTTGCGGAGTTCAAATCACCAACGTTTTACGACTTGCTGCCTTCGAATTCAGTTCCTTGAGCTGCCGTTTGGATTCGCTACGTTTAGTATGGAAGGAATTCGCAGAGTGGAAGGGGGGAAAAAGGTAAAAATGTACCTGGAAATAGGAACAGTATTTTATATTTTATTGGTACAGTTCTCTGTTTTTTTGTATGATTTATTGTGAGTTGCAGCTCGATCAAAATGACTCCCAAACAAAACTGTCTTAAAATTGCCATCTAAGAAAATTTATTTTTAACGATACATTTAGTAGAAGAAATTAAATATGAGATTTTCAACCCAGGTAACACAGTTTGTCGCACAATATAATACGATTTCGTAAATGTTACAATGTCTAACAATATTAAGAATATTGTTTCATATCTTATAATATTAGATAAGATATGAAACAATATTCTCAATTTCATATCTTATAATATTATGTGAGATGTTAGGAACATTTCTTACTATTCGGTTTTGATCAACGCGATTCGAACAGAAGAATCTCTTTTATTTTATTTCTTTATTTAATTCTCTTTATTCTCTCTTCCTTCAATATTACGATGCAGTTTGATACCGTTTAATTTAAATTCTTTCAAATTTTGCATCTATATTCATCTTTTATTATGGTCGATACATTCTTTGTACAAGACTTTCCACATGAACATTCATTTTTAAAAAAACAAAATTTAAATACGTTGTTGCACCATCTCATTTCATAATTAGATAAACAGAATTGTCAATAGCAAATAAAAAAAACACCGATATTTACTTGGAGTACATAAATTCAGTTATTTTTATATCACCGATTGTGATACTATAGCAGGAAAAAATGCATTAGCATAAATTATGTCAACTTAATTAATTGGTAAAGTCAAATCATATGTGGATATTTTTTTAATATATCCAGTTAACCAGGTATCACAAACAGTAGTATATGTCCTTAATTTTATAAACAAATATTGATAGCGTATTGTTTCACACAGATCCCGATGGAGCATACAAATTACTAATACAATAAAAATAGAAAAACTATTTTTTTCATAACCTACAACTTTTTAAAACTCGTATCATCAAGAAAGAATTTGAATTTTTTTCAAAAAGAGGATAAGATACAATCTTCTGTTCAATAAGTCTTCACCTGATTAGAAAAAAAAATTATTACAGATGAACCAATAAAATCATATTGTAAATTTTTTACTATGAAGTAATCGTGTTCTTAAATATTTTTTTAATCCGATGCATAATGCAACTAAAGCAGAAATTTCAAATTTAGATTAAATTGTATCAAAATGGTTTTGCAAAGTAAACAGTTTAAAGTGTTCTTTTGATTCCATAATTTCGTATCTTTCATTACTATTCCATGTCAATTTTAAGGTTACATAAAGGATCAGTTGTTTGCTATGTCAGTTAGTGATACTAATTTAAAAAGCTGTGTTTAGTGCGACAGAAATGGTGGACCGTACATGGTGACAGACCATAATATTCTCGGAGCTAACAAGGTCAATCATGAAATTTATTATTGTGTTTTATTGAAAATTGTTCTAGGTTGTTCTTCATCTATCTGTAAGATGTTCTATCTGTGAGATGTGTGAATGTGCCCCCCTTCCACTTTGAAAAAGAGCCTGTGCAAGCGAATGTGATGCGTCAGTAGCTTAGATATACTTTTGGCTCTAGTTGGCGCTACTTAAAAACAAGAGACGAGCCATCGACTTGAAATCGCTGGCTGCGTTAGTGAGTTTCTCCACGGTATCTACCGTTAGAAACAACAACTCAATATTTCAAAAAGTTTCTTCATAATCTATTGAAACAAACCATTTGCCAAATTACATTAGTTTTATAATAATGTATTCAGATTTTGTGACGGACAGAACCTGACTAAGACATGGGCAGTTGTTCAGGGCCCCCATATCAGGGGGAGGGCTCTCAATTCTAACAAAGCTTTGATAAATTTGTTTATTTTTTCTTTAAAAATGTACTAAGATTTGGTTTAAGACATTTAGGAGTTTCTCTTATAGACAGGCGCTTAAGAAAGTTGTTGAAGGCATTCTAATATCAATCTTGTTAGATTGCAATTTAAATTCAATGGTTAAATGTGGCATTCCGAGTTAAGACTAAGAGTGTTTTTAGTTTCAAGTTTAAATATCCTTTTGAATTAATTAACGAAAAATACCATGCATAAGTTCCATGCATGGCTGAAGAAGTAGTGAAGCAGAAGGGAGCCCAAAAGTGGTTTTTGCCCCGGGCCCCAATTAGGCTTAGTTATGCCATGGTGACAATCTTATATATATCAATCTTATATATATAATGTGAAAAATAAACCGTGTGTCAATAAATGACAATTAAAACTATAATTGCTATATATAACAAATACAGTGCTTTCTCTCCTTAAAAAAAAACCTTTTTTATGAAACAAAAGAACTTCGTCCTACAGAAAATGATTTTTTAAAAAGTCGAGCCATCTCCAGAGCAAATAGCAAAACTAAGAGTTATTGTTTCAAGAAGGTACGTAACAACATCAAACCGAACTCTGTTGTACTGCAAAATACTTCTAATAACCAACTTTAATAAAGTCGGCAATAGAACAGAGCAGATAGAACAAAAGCGGTATTACTGAATGCTTTATATGCAGTGACCCCAAATTACTCAAAAAAAGGAAAGAAGCTAATTACATTTCTCAGGATTAATGCAGTCATCTGTTAATTCCCACGATTCCCGTTGCATTGCATAAGTTATCTCCTGCGGTGACAGCAAGAAAAATAATCGCGTGAGACAGACACTCAAGCAAAAAAGAAAGAAAAAAAGATGTCCAAAAAGTCCGAAAACCTATTCTTTACACTAACAAGGGCGGCTTGCAATAAGTGTCGAATTAGCAAAGCAATATACCATCCAGATTAGCAGGGATTACAAGTGTCACTCGAAAAGTCGGCGCGGCACGAAGACTCATAATTTCTCCTATTTAATACAAGAATGGATTTTGCAGGATTTTATTTTTTTCAAAGACCCAGGAAACGCAAATCTTTCCATTTAGGGCTTTTTTTATATCTTAAAACATACAGTTGGTTTTGAATAAATAAGTTTTTAGATTTTTCGATCTTCTGGGATAGGCTGCAAATTAAAATAATTTTCTGGGTTTAAGTATCAAACAACATTAATTGGCGATGTATTTTTTTTATAATTTTCTATTCTTACTCCTATTTGAATAAATCTATTCTAATTAGTTTTTTTTTTAATTTGGAGCTTAGAGTCTTTTATTGGCACATTGTAAAATAAGGTTTTACTAATAAATTTATATTAAAACAGGAGTTTTATGCAAAAAAAAGTTAATTTTTTTATTTCCAAAAGTTAGCTATTATTACCCCCTATTTAAATAAAATCCATGTGAAAACAAAGTAGATAATATAGCTAAATAACATAAATATAACACATATATAATAAATATATTCAATGTGTTAAAGTGCCGGCGTTCTGGCTTATAGGTAGCGTGTCTTTCTCGCGATCTGGGAGTTCCGGATTCGAGTCCCGGTTAGGGCACGTTTATTCTTCTGTGTATTATCTGTGAGAAGTGTAAGCTGGCAAACAAAGTTTTGGAGTTCGAGCAATTTTGAAATGAAATAACAGCTATGATGCCATAATTCTACGTCAAGCTTTTAAAAACACATCAATTGTATCGAAGCAGACATAATAATAAAGCAATACTTGTAAAAGCAGGCCAAACTTTTTAAAACGCATTCGATTTTAAAGAAGCATACTTTATAATAATGTAATACTGGTAAAAGCAGTTAGAAACATTCTTCAATCGATAATTTCCGGCGACCCATGATCTTTATTTTCTGTCCTAAATTTCGGAACACATAAAAACTTCCTAATCAAAACAACATTTTGTTCTCACATGATAATAAAATCAACAATTTCTTTCATTGGATCAGAAAAATAAACATAAGAGAAATTTTATACAAATCAAGGGAATAAATTCTAAAAGGAGCAAAATTATACACACCTATTGGGAATTGTTAGTTTGAACTAGAGTTTTTCTACAGAAACAAGCATGTGTTTTAATTACGAATACCAACTATAACAATAACATCTCTTTTAATAATAATGTTTACAAACACACACTATTACAAAAAAAAATCGTTTTAGTAGAAAATCTACATTATTCATACAATATCTGATGATTAAATGAAAATATACTTGTTATTTAATTTCCAGTAATTCACTTATCTTATTCTTCATCAACCAAATAAACGATTTTTTTCCTGCTCTTTTTGTAATCAAACAAAAAAAGCAAGCAAGGTATCAGCAAATCAAATTTCACTTTCTTACGCATTAAATAATAAATCAATGAACAGGTTCATTTTATAAGTCAGCAAATAAAAGAATCGCCAAGTAAAATCTCGGCCTTCAAAAAAGTGAGGAAAGAAAATGACAAGAAAAGCTTTAGCAGAAACTTTTTGTACTTTTTTTTTACGTACAAGCGAAGAAGTAATCCATGAAATACGAACAAAATCACTAATACAGAGCGACAACAAAGTGCTTCAAAAAAATAGCGTTAAGCAAAAAGGTGATGCCGTAGCTTTAGCACTAAGCAACCGATGCAGGGCGGTAAATAAAATCACTGCTTCAGGTCTATCTAGAATAATTGATTATACGACGATGTGGTGTTCGTAGTATTTTCTTCCTTCTTTTTACCGCTGTATACCCTGTTAAAAGCTTTTCTTTTTTTTTCCCCCTCAACATTCAAGTATAACTGAAAATGACATTTTGGAAGCATTTTTACACCTTTTTTTTTGTGAAGTTATCATTTTAGTCGTTCAGTTATCGTTTTTTCTGGCAAAACTTATTGAAAAATTTTAATGCGTCAGAAACAAAGATGCACGGGAGTTAAAGAGCGTTTTAACCAAATGAAATTAATGGCCGCATATTATAAATAATTACAAAGATCTTCATCTTGGCTTTAAAGGATAAATCTGCTCTGAAATTTTGTCATTTTGCAACAATAAGTGGGAACTTCATGAATTATCAAATTAGAGACCTAACTCTCTACTTCAATCAAATTAAAACATAAACAATATTTTTTTCCCTTAAAAATGAAAAATAAACAGCTCAAAAGAATTGCGGCTAAAATTTTGACGAGATAAAAGTCTATTAAACTTAGTATTCGAATCTTCTGAATATTTTGCCGAATAGAAAATAGATCGACATTACAACGAAACATAAATTATAAGATAAATTACTTTTATAGATAAAATTCGTGCTACATGAATTTTATTGAAAATATTTAACAAATATGAACAATGCAAACTGCAACCACAAATTTGATATTCAATGCATTTAAAATCTTTCATTTAAAATATAATAAAACGAAGATGTATAATAATTTAACATTTGTAATTGCGTGTTGCTTACAACATATAAAAAGGTTAAAAAAAAGGCATAACATTTATTTTTTATTCCATTGAGAAATTATATAAGACGTTTGATAAAGCGAACAATAAATGCGCACAAACTTTCAGGTCCTTACACATAAGTATACAAAATATATTTTATTATTAAGGGTTTATTGACATGCGAGACCGATAAACCCTTCAAAGTTCACTAAAGGAAACGTATCATAGAACAAATATTTTGTTCACAATAAAGTTTTTTTAAAAAATGAAATTTTCAATCTCAAATTTCATGTTATCATGTGTGAACATTATCATTTTTAAGATATTATTTGTCTGGATTAACTTTTGAAACAATTGTATGACAACTAGAATATACAAGCGCTGATACATCGAGAATCTGGTACATTCGTACCAAATTGTAACTTTTTGTTGGCAGTAAGTCGCCAAATGTGACAAACGTCTTTACTACTTACTAATAACTCTGAATGCGAAAAAATAAAGTCTCAAAAGCGATAAATCCCCATTTGTTGCCAACGAATTTTGAGTCTTCAAAAATTTCAAATCAAAACAATATCATGTTCTCACACGATTAAAAAAAACATTATTATCTCACCCACTTCTCCAAAAAAATTTCGAGGATTTTGTAGCCTAATGACTTTTGAAAATGTCAATGAATTATTTTGTTCAGAATCCGGGTGTAAAAAACCAAACAAAAAAATAACTAAACTGACTAACTACTAATTTAATTCACAGAACTTCAGAATAATGAACTCCTTGCCACTGTACTGAAACAACAGTCTTCTATTAACCATGAAATAAGAAACATTATACATCCTTTGCCTCCACAGATGCGCTTAAATGGCTGAAAAAGTGTAGGCGAGGAAGTAAGAAAGTTCATTTTAAAGTACCGCTTAGTGGCCTTCTCCTTCTAATTGCTTAAGTGACGTTAAAAGTTACTACCACCAGAGTGGCAACAGCATTTGAGAAATCATTCTTCCTTGGAAGTTTAAATTCGCCTGAGCCTTCGCGACTCATTTTGAGATAATTTATCAGTATTTAACATCCAGGTCATGGTCAATTTCTCCCTTTTTATTAAAAAAATGCGGCTTATATTGAAACCATATTAACTCAAATTAAATTATTTTTTAATGATAAATTAAAATATAAATGAAATATGAGTTAAACTGTACTGAATAGTTTAAAACCCAGAATCATTTCATAATAATAATTATTATTTTTATATTATGATATTGTAAATCTTTGCCATCTTTTCATAACAGTCCAAATAATTTCTTGTCAGAAAAAAAATATTAAATACTTGAATATTAAAAAGTGAAATAAATAATAAAATTATAAAAAAACAATAAAATAATTTAAAAATTGAAATAGAATAAAACCTTTTTTAAAAAATGCTACTTTTTTCTTCAGATTAATAAAAAAAATACTTTTATATCCATATCATATTGTTATCTATAGGTAAGTAAATATAGTATTAATATTAAAAACTAGCCGCCTTTGGTGACCAGTCGTTTCGCCAGTATTAATGCTCGCTAAAGTTTGCTCGCTAATATTTTATGTAGCTGTGTCTCATAACTGGTTTTTCACCAAAATATTTTTAAACCAAACAAATTTTGATAATCATATAAATCAATTATAGTATTATTTATTATTATTTTCTTCAGATGATCTGTTCACTGTACTATTCATCTTTCTCTTTCTATCCGAGCAATGATTGTCCCGGAATTGATATTTTACTTAAATGGTGGAGGGAAAATTCTAAAATTCTGTTTTTATAGAATGATGAGATTCAAATTTTCATAAATGTAAACACACTAAACAAATAAAGACACAATTGGTTTTCAAGAGTTGCAAAAGCTTAAAAACAGCTTGGAAAATGCCTCGCACAGACGAAATAATGGTGACACACACACCCTTTTCTTTTCTATCCTTTTATTCTTCAATACTTTTCTTTCTTTAAACCCTTTTTTCGCTTTTTTATTACTTTTTTTCTTCGCTTCCCAGACTTTATTTTGAGCAGGCATAGATTAAATATTCATACCGACTCATAATAAAAGCAACTATTTTCTTTCTTTTTTAAACATCCCGTTATCTATGAATGAAAACCAACTGACTTCGCGTATTTCTTTCTAAACAAATCATAATTTATTACTTCCTGCTATCTTACTCAGTTGGTGTGGGGGAAGGAAATGAAGATTTTTGGTGGGAAAGTAAGAAAAGTGTCGTTTTAACTATTTTCCTCGCAGTTTTTTTCATTTTTTCTCGCCATAAGAACCATCCTCGTGTCTTAACGAAAATATTTTTTAAAAATTAGCCGAATCGGTCAAGCCGTTCTCCAGTTTTGCGCTTAGCAACGCATTTCGAGTTGCATTTTTATTAATATAGATAAATTGCTTAGATGATACCATTTAGTAGTATTATGGCATAAAAATAAAAAAAGGAAAAATATTAGAATTTAACAAAGTCTAGAGCGCGATTAAATGGAATATTATTATTAATAGAGAAAATTCATAGCTTTTTAATAATCAAACAAGCCATAAATAATCAAAAAAGAAATAATACAATGATTTATTGCCAATATATTATGGTTAAAATCACATCCTGTTAGCTCAAAAAACAAAGAAACGGGAGTTTAAATTAACAGACATCAAATTCTTTCCTTTTATATAGAACATTTTAAGCAAACCATTAATCAGCCAATACAATCACGCAAAGGTGAAGAAAATATATTTGAATTGCTTAAAATCCTAATAGAGGCAGGATAATACAGTGAACATCAAATTTTAATTAAATTTCTCATTAAAATAGCATTACGCAAAAAAATATGAAAATTTACTGACATGAGTATAACCAACTTTGTTTCCAAATCTCGTTATGAAAAGAATTACCTAAAAGCCTTGTCATTATTTATTTATTTATTTTCCACAATCCGTTAAAAGCGATGAATTGGCGAGGATCTTACAATTATTTTCGAAAGTATTTTTGGGCACAAAATAAAAGCAATTAAGAACCCGAACCGACTAATAATGAGAGATCAATAACTACCTTCGGGGAATTAATGCAAAAATTAAATATACTCAGTGGCCGACAATTTTTCAACCATACAAAAAAGTATTTTTTTTATGGTTGTTATCAGTTTTCAAATCGTCTGGCACAAAACAAAATGGCAGAAAGAAAAGGCAGAAACAGTTAATAAAACTGACTTAGTTCTGCACCTGCAACGCTGTGTATTTCACTGACATAAAACTCTCACTCTCTCTCCCTTTTTTTTTATCTTCCGCATCGCGAAGATAATTTGTAAGCGACATTTACGACCAGTTAAAAATGGTAAGCAGACGCAGTAGACCCGGATAGAATTTCCAATGCAAAGGCAGGAGGTGTCTAAAAGAATTCTCGAGAGCACACAGAAAGGTGAAAAAGAAGAATTTTTCTCACTTTCGAGTTCGGGAAAATGTCTTCGGGCCGCTTTGTCCTAGCTGTTTGTGTGTGTGTGTGCTTATCTGATAAATGTAACGTTTGTTCTATGCTGATCCTGAACAGTTTCCTTTCATTTCTTGTTTTCTTTGCTCCTTGTTGCATCCTTTTTGTTGTTGTTGTTGCTCTCCTAACTCTTTTGAGGGGGCGATGTTAAAATTAAGATCCAACCCTATTTGATAGAAGAATTGCCTTAAATATCACTTTGCAATATTTGGTTCGGCCAGGATTCGATGTTTTCCCGCCTTTTTTGTGCTATTTGCATTGCTTTGTTGCTGAAGAGTTTCTTCCGATTTCAATCAAAGCTTTTTCCTTTTCCTCCAGATTTAAAAGAGAAAAAAAAAGGATTTGTTTTGAAAAGGTAGATAAATCGTTTCAGATCTTTTAAATTGTTTGTATACAAGTGGGATGCTGAAGATCTTATTAATTAGGAAATAAATACTGACGTATACTTTTGCGATTTACTGCTCTTGAAAAAAGTAACAGAGGACTCGAAGGAAAAGGGTAGCATTTGGGAAATGGCAGTATCTGAGAGCACAAAGTAGAATCTTAAATATTTGCGTCAGTTTACTTTTAGGTTACGAAACCATTATCACGTTTCTAAAAAAATCGTAATCTCACTTCAAGGAAGTGACAAACAAGAGAATGAAACAGTTTATTTGGAAATGAAAGTTTTCGATTAAAATTTGAGCTATTTCTTTTCATTAGCAAGTTTCTTTTCTCGTAACAAGAATTTAAAAAAGTTTGAGGATCTTCTTATGCTTATTATTTTTGCATTAAGTTTTCAAATGCTTTCCCTATTTTAAGAGCATTTTAGCAGAAATATTAGTGTTTAATAAGTTATGGTGGAATTATTTATAGATGATGATGTCGTGTCCACGTTATTGTAAAGGGATGCAGTAGCTTTTGAAGGTAAAGACCCCCTGAACACTGAGGGCAGAAGTCTGACTTCTAGCTCACATGAAGATGACACTCAATTGCACAACCTATTTTTACAGGGTGGGCTCTTTCCCACACCTCTCACAGGGTAAAAAAAGAACCAGGAATCGAACCCGAGACATCCAGATCACGTGGAAGTTGCCCTAACTACAAGCCATTATGATTTATAGATAGCTAATGCTTCGTTTTTGAATGGTTATGATAAATTATTTTACTTGCAGCATTTCATTCGATAGGTATATCGAAATGATTTTACTGCTAAAAGAAACCTGTTATTCTATCAAAAATATTTTTATATCTCATTCAGATTCTATTTCAGTTCCAAAGGACACACAGTCTAAACTTTCTGTATTTTTCCGTAAAAGATGTTAAATTAGTCTGCAAAAATGTGTTTCATTCATAATTGTAATATATTATATCCGGCTTCTTATAAGATTTCAGGATCTTAAAAACTACAAAATTACAAAAAAAAAAATTTACTGAAAAAAATAAATAAATGAATAATGAATAAAGAGATTAAAGATTTACTTACGTGTATTTCTTCTTTAATACAGCTGTATTGAACCAATTCTAGGAGAGCACTTTGAAATATAAACCATTTATAAACCACACGATCTTAATGGTGAATCTAAAAAAAAAAGATAAAAAATTTGAACTATAAATAAGCTACATTAAAAAGATACTATAGTTGTTTTTAAAAATAGATTCATTTACATTATATTATTTTTTAACCCTTTCGGCATTACTTTAAATCGCAGGGCTGTTTATAATAATAACAATACCAAAAAATATATCAATTGTCAATAAATTCAGTGATTAACTAGTTTGGCTACAGTTATCACTTTTTTACACTCGAAAAAATATAACGAACAATGTCTAACAAGTATTCAACATGTGACATTTAAACATTTTACTATCCATAAATATACAACAAGTTAACTTAAACCAGCATCGTATCAAAAATAAGCGAGAAAAATTATATTGCAACTGAGTTTGAAAAAAAGAGCTGAACAGACTTTGTCTTAAGCATTCAGAAAATAAAAACCACTGAAATTGTTACGACAGTTTGATTCATTTACTTTTCTTTTAGAAGACATTCCTTTTCTAACTTTAAAGCAGTTTCATTTGTACAATCATTTGTGGTAACCACAGCATGTAAAAAAAAAAAAAATACTGTACAAACCGTAGTTTGTGTCTCGTACTTCTACAATAACGATTCTAAAAAAAGAACTATTTAAAAAAAAATGCGCCAAAACTAGTTTTATTCAGAACAGCCCAAACCGTTGAAATTGTTAAAATACTTTGATCCATTTACTTCCTTTTTTTAGAAGTAAAAGTCATTTGGGAGCAATTCTATAGCCAGCGTAACATGCCATTCTGTGCATTTACCGGATAGTCCCCGAGAAGACACGTTAAGCTGTATTTTAGTCGAGTAGTTTGTTGTCTTCTTATCTTGGCGAACGCAATTCCTTTTCTCTTGTTTCGTCTCGGTGTTTGTCCGATCGTTTCGGCCCTCCTAAATCCGCATTCCGACATTAATCTGGGAGAACCGGGAGACTGTTTGGCTTGACAGACAGCAGTAAAGAGGAATTCGCAAAAGAGATCCGGGAAAAAGATGAAAACAAAATATTATTTGTTCTGGGATGGAAACCAGATTCTTCAGCAAATATTTTGAAACACTAGTACCCATGCATATGGATTCTAAGTAAAAATTAAATATCAGTGGAAAGATCTTTGATAAATAATGGATTAATTACTGCAAGGAAAGAAACTTGACAGACAGAAATAAAGAGAAGTTCGAAAAAGAGATCCGGGGAAAAGATAAACAAAATAATATTTGTTCCGGGATGGAAACTAGATTCTTCAATAGATTTTTTGAAACACTAATATCCATGAACATGGATTTTGTTTAAGAATTAAATATCAGTGGAATTATCTATAATATTCCATTAATATGCATACTGCAAGGAAAGAAAACTTCATTCCGGTAGAAATTTGAGGAATTTATTTAGATAATGATTTCTTGAAACGTTGAAATGAAAATAATGTTTGGTTTCACTGGCAGTAATAAAGAAGATACCATAAAAGATGAGGATCAAAATATCTTTTCTTGAAACTGAATCTGCCAAAAAGATATCTAAAATATAACTGTCTATGATTATGAAATATTTTTAAGAATTAAATATTATTGAGATCTTCGACAAGTAATGACATCTTGTAATTGCAAAAAAAGAATTCATTATTCTGAACCAAATATTTTATTGAGACATTTTTGAGATAGTCTGAACGAGATATGTTTGATTTCATGGACAGATAAAAGAAGGAAATCGGAAAAATATTGTGTATGTATGTGTGTATACAAGATGATGTGAATATGTATATGACGAGAAATCAAATCATTAGCATTTACTTTAAAAACTGAGATCTGAAAAAAAATTCTTTAAATTGCTTTAAAGAACAGCAATCTGACTAAAATAATGCTTAAAAATTCAATAATAGCTAGAATTAAGACGTTCTGAAGCTACATGAAGGTTATTTTGCGCAGGTTTCATAATTTGTGACCCGCTCTCTGATGATGAGGAAGACTTTTCGGTGTGTACAAAGCCTGTCCCCCCCCCTCATACTATACCAATATGACGTTTGAAAATGAAAGCAGATTCATCTTTCAGAAGATCCATATATTGAACAGCAGACCGGTTTTAGTTTAATTAAGTTAAATAAACCTTCTTGATGCAATGCATGGCAAATATTGGCAGATTCTCATAATTTTGAGACCTTACCAGATGACGTTGACGACACCTAAGTTAGCAGCTAAACTTTCGAAGCTTAATGAACTCGCACGATGGAAAAACTTTTGACTTTCAACAAATTAAACATATAATAAATCAATACATAAGTCCGTTACAGAAATCAGGTTTTCAACCGGAAACTCAATTCTCGATGACAAACCTTTCAACTAGTTGATCTTTGATAGGATATAAAAAATACTGAATCCTAATATTGGACCATTTTACGTACAATGAATAGAAAAGCCTATATAACATATCGTGAAATTAGACAACGCAGTGACTTTACTTCCATTTAATTGCATTAAGGTCTCTAAATTTCAAAGAACATATAAATGCTAAGGATGCACATAAATTCTTTAAATAAACTTGCATATCAACGGACGGAAATAATTTTTGTACCGTGTCAGATATTTAATTTTTATACCTGATTCTTTACATATATTCTAGTCAATCTAGTATAATTTTTTAAAGAAAAGATTACTTGCAGATAAAACAGCATCTAATAAAATTATACAAGAACAAATTTGGTATTAGAGATATAGATTTTGTATGAAAATGAAGAAAAGAGCTGAAGAAGAGCTATTTTAAAAATCCATAATACTTTTAGTTCTAGAAACATGTCCCAGAATTATTTATAAAAACCCAATTCGAATTTATTCTAGAATTAAAACAAAATTTAGCTCCTTTGTCAAATCATAGCCAAATGCAGAGTATTTTCAAAATTACTGAATATTTCAGCTTTCTTAGAAAAAAAAAACACATTTTTTCCCCTTCTTAATTTTGAGGTAACATTCACAAAGCTGCCAAGTTATCAAAAGTTCAAGGAAGGAAAAAGACAAGTAATATTCAAAATTAGTCCAGAAAAAAAATGGCCGAAACCACGTCTACTCAAGCACAACATAATTAATATATACTTTTAAATTTCGCTCAAACCGTTAATTCAAGTGAAAGAAAAATTATTCGGTGCTCTGGTCACCTTCGTTCATTAATAAAGAGCGAGATGATTAATTACTTTTTGAAAATTTTCGCGATTCCATCTATCAAAAGCAAAATGATGTGTAATGATCCACGTTTTCAGGTCCAAGGATTCAATATTTTATCATTAATTATTGTTATAAGTTAAAGTCATTAGTTGCTGTTTATTTTTATGCCGGAGGAAAGCCGAAAAAAAAATGTATTCTACCCCTACTCAAAAGCTTGAAGAATGAAATCCCAAAAAAATTATACATGCCCAAATCTTAAAAATAAAAATAATTCGTATTACTTAATTAAACAGATTTCATTTGGATCAAAATTGCACTCAATCTTTTAACGGTCGTTAGTTTTTGAGGGAGTGAGAGGGGGGGAGGGAGAATAAAATAGATTTGTATTCCATCGAATGTGCTCATTTGAGCCATGGTAAGAAGCAGAGAACGTAGAAAATGCAACTAAGCGTATACAAGAAATTTGATTGTGGAACAGATAGCGAAAAGTTAATTTTCGTGGTATTATGAATTAATTAATTTGATTTCCATCATTCCTCTCTCGGTCGTTTCTCGGAATCGGTCGGCTGAAAAGAACTGTGGACTCATCAAGCATAGCTTAATGTGAAGGAGTCAGGTTTTTGGTGCCCGGAAAGATATCGATTTTAATATTTCGTAACTTTTTTTTTCAATTCAGTGGTCGTATTGCTGGGGATGAGATGATGAAAAAAAACTGTATAAATTAAATCAGAAAGCTTCAAGATGTACGTTGCTAATTTCTTAAAAAGACGAATTCCCATAATTGATTATTAATATAAAAGAAAAGCATCTCTACATCAGTTCGATTGCCTGTTATTTTCTTTTTACTTTCTTTTTGTATTCCATGTATATTTCATGGAATTTTTAAGTTCTAGAATAAAAAGAAAGAGAAAAACGAAATCTACGATCGCAAAGTTATGTTATATTATTTTTAAGTCATAATTTGTATGAATTAATTTAAATGATTAAGTAATTTAAACCAGTTTGATAAAGCAATACAGATAAAAGCAGGTAAAAAAATATATGCGTTTAAAAGAAGCTGATGAATATTGCCATTTATGCTTTATTCATTGTCTGCGCGATTTTGAGCTTTAATAATTCTTCAATTATTGCCTTCAATTATTCAAAAACCTCTAACCGCACATGTTTAACGAAAACATTATGAATCATGTTCTCGCATGACAAAAAATTAAAAGTTGAAATGTTCGATGTTTATCAATATTTTTTTTCAAATTAGTCATTTATTTCACTCTGATAAGAGAAATAACTATACAAATCAAATTATTTAGGAAGAAAGTATTAGTTCCAATTTTTTTTAAAAACTTTTATTTAAAAAGAACGGGATTTCATAGGTTCTTATCAAGGAGCTATAGTTTCAAAAATTTTACATTGGCATTACACGATATTTCTGAATACCAATACCTGTGTATTTACTAACTGAAATAAGTTAAATAAAATCAATTTCAAAGAATTAATCAGTTATTTATTTAAATATTCAAAGAGCATTTAAAAATATAATAAATAACCTACTTACTTAGAATATTCAATTAAGTACAATATTTTTACAACAACATTTCACCATTTGCATTATAAATGGTTAATGTATTAGTTATTGTTATATAGTACTGTATTAGTTATTTATTAATTTCTACCATGAAAATTAATTCTTTATCAGCGATTTCCCTTTGCTTTTATTTCGTTTTATGAGCATATAAAGATATATTCATGGAAAGAGCATTTGAATATCAGATTAATTGAAAGTTCAAAATTAATTTTGCATTTAATCAACTGAAAATTCATGTAAATTAAATTTAAAAGGCGAAAGATATGTACTAAAAGGTTTACAGATGAACTTTTACCGAGCGATACAATATTCATTAATAATATGAAAAATAAAAATTAGAATAAATGTAGTATCACTATCCATAACACAGTAAAGGGGGAAAAAATCAGAGGTTAGTTGTATAATTAATATTTGAGACCAGCCATAATTCAGCATGTTATAAGTATGAAATATTCATATTATGTTACAAATTTATTAAATGCAATAAATTATAAATAGAAAATATGATTAGTTAATTCTCTTTAAGAATCACCTCAGACTAAGTATCATACAAGACCAATAATTATAAGTATTATTAATTAATTCGTAGTTGAAATGCATTAACATTCTTATTCATTAATATTCCGAGTTATAAATCGGTGCATCTTGATCAACAAACTAATAAATTTCTAATTATGTATATACCAGAACGCAGCATACTTGATTCTGTGTATTAATCCTCTAATTATATCTGGAAATGAGACATAGAAACGTGAAGATTATTTAACAAGCCAACGATTATTATTTAACAAGCCAAACGCATGGGTTGTAAAATATCCATGCGTTTAAACCTGAAAACCATAACATGAATGATGAATGAATGCTATATGAAAAGCTTCAGGACGACAACATCACAAGTTTCAAATAATGATTAATAACTTTAATTAAGAAATTAGACGAATCTGAATACTAACAATAGTTTTAAGTGGGCTTAGGATTGCCCACTTAAACTATGTGTTATAGCAGAGTTTTGTGTTATTAGGAGAACTATGAGTTATAGCATTTCATTCGGTAATAGAGACTTTAGAATAATAATTATAATTGTACACCAATCATAAAATTATCTACAAATGTCCTGAAGCTTTTAATTAACACTAGATCAATGCAGATATTTTAATAATAAGAAGAAAAAGTCGATTTTTAACAGTAAAGAAACTAACAAAGCGAAAAAACATTCTCATCAAATAATAATAATAAGCAATTTTTATTTTATTTATTTATTTACTTTTTTAAATAAATAGATGCATGAAAAAGGCATCGTAAATATATTAGCAACCAGAATTCGCACACTTTCATTCCAATCCAATAAAGGAAAGAAAAAAAAATCCTTCAGTTTTAATTTTTTCGTCTGGCCTACTATAATATCAAATGCTTTGTTAAAAACATAAATAAATCCATGAATATCAGGATCGAATGTCGAAGATTCATCCATTTTAATACAATCCAATTTTAAATATTTTCAATAATCATCTATTGAAAATCAAACCTTCATTTCTAATAATCGAAAATAACCAAAACACAAAATTTCTTCACCATAATTTAGAAGTATGAGAGCTATTGATTTAAAAATTGCTTTATTCAAAAAATTAGTTCAATGAATATTTTGTTACGTTTATGAAAATACTTCGCATTTTGTTTAGAAAATACTGTTTAGTTGCATAGAATATTATTTAGAATGTTATTCTAAAGCAAAAGATTTATGTAAGTAAATTATTTATCCTTTATTGCTGCTAAATGGACCTATTTAATTTCATAGTTGACTTACGCAGCATTGCCTTTTAAAAATGAATAACACATTGTGGAGGAACACTGTTCAAAAATAAAATTTTTAAGTTGGCAAAAAAAAAAATTTCAAATGATGTACAAAAAAAATAATTTTATAAAAAAAATCATTCCAAAAAATATTGAAATATTTTATAAATTATTAATTAAAATACATTTTTTCGACGTTATTTCCCAATCTCCGTATCATTCAGATCTCTCTTAAAGTAATGTTTGGTTCTTTTGAAAAATTCCAATTCCATATTCTCCTTTGTTTGTTCACTTAGAAAACAAAAAGACCGTTTTTCCTTTTCTATTCTGAATGCTCACTGAGGCATTCGATAAAAAAAAGGAGGGAAAAAAAAGGACTTTTGCACATAATGCCACCGGTTACGTAGAAACAAAATAAATAAAACTTGTTTTTCGTTTCATTTTTTATTCGCGAACTGAAGCGAAATAAGTAGCCCTAAGAGGACAGGAATCTCTGTTTCCAGCTAACTTGCCATCTTTAAAAAAAATACTGAAGGGGAAAAAAAAGAAATAATAAATTTTGCAGACAGGAAGGAAGGGGGGGAATGATAGCATTCCAAAGAAAGAAAATCGTGTTCTTTTCAAAATAAATTATTCGAAAAGTTGCCAGATTTTTTAAAAGACATTTATTCTAAATGAAGAGTGAGACATATATTCCTTTTATTTTTTTATTTTTCATACCCATTCTTACCTTTGGTTAGATATCTTATCTAACTGATTCATGCTTTTTCACACTCCGATGACTGAATTTTTGAAAAAGATTTGATGGACTGCATGATTACAAAAACTTCACGCTCCGGCCACAGATACTTAAGCATTAACTGAAAAAACTGATGATGGAAACTGAAAAAAAAACCCACCAGTTCCCATCAAAATATTTCAGACGATTTCATCTTCATTCCTACTGAAATATTACATACTTTTATACTAAATATTTGATTCAAAGAACAACATTCTAAGAATCGATTTCAAATAAAAAACATTTATTTTAACATGAATTAATACTTTCTAAAATATTTTGAAAACTTTTGAAAACATACGAATATATGAACGAATAAAAATGTCAAAAGGAAAAATGGCCCGTTGCATTTATTATCTCATTTACGTCTTTAAAGTTCCAATGATTCATTCGTTTAAAAATAAATAACAGTAGAAAAATAAGTATAAATTAAATATTCATTTTAAGATTTGAAAACATACCAGTTAATTTTTTTGCAATGCGTTTTCATGTTCTTAAAAGAATTCATGGTTTAAAGTAAAAATTTGATTAAATAGAAACAATCATTTGAACCCCCTCCCCAAAAAAATGTCAAAAAGGTATCATTTTACGTTGTTTCACTTTTCTCCTTCCATTTATAGGTAAATAAATAATTTACGTTTTGATTTTAATATTTAACAAATAGCAGTTGTACATCTACAAAAAGGCTATGCATTTATTTCAAAACAAGAAACATTTGATATTCCAAATCGAAAAACTTCCCCCTCCCTCTTTATTTTTCTTATAAATAATTATCTTTAGAGATTTTGTGATTTTTCATCCATCTCTAATATCAACAATATAAAAATTCGGAACGGAATCACTTCGAAGATGAAGCAATTATGATTCTTAATAAGCAATTCTATTCTTAATTTTTTATTTCAATTAAACAAAAATTAAGCCCAGGAAAAAAATTCATATTCTAAAGTTTGAAGAATTAGAAAAACAATTCAAAGCAACAAATCGATTAAATACAATTTTTTTTATTATAAATGTAATCAAATGATTTTTTAAAACTAATTTGTATTTTATCGATTTGTTGTTTTGAATTCTTTATCTAATTCTTTAAACTTGGACACATTAAATTTTTCATGAGACATTTTGAACCTTATATATTTTTGAAACGAAATCTCAGACCATCAATATTAGATAAAGTTAATTATATATATATGACTTTTTATTTATATAATTTTATTATATAGAAATACAAACTTAACAGCAACAGCATATCCACACTATAAAGCATTATTCTAAATATAAATTTTCAAAAATAAAGGAAAACAAACTAACAAAATGAGTATATCAACCTACTCCAGGTAAAAAAAAAAAACATCTCTCTTCGTGAAATTTCAATAAAACTTTTCATCTTATTCCGATGGGCTTATGTTCAGAAGATTTGTAACTTGGCAGTTTTTGAAAGTCTCATCAACGATATATCACATCAAAAGAACAGAACTTTATACGGCAGCTCCCTGTGTTACGTGCTGCCCAAGTTCAAACATCACCCTAACCATCAGAATATAATTTGTTTTTCTGATGAAAGGAAATGTCAGAGTGGCACCAAAAGTCATAAAGTTTTATGGGCAAAACGTAACGACTAAGGCGTGGCGTTCCATTGACATTTATAGATCTCAGTAACTAACATGGGAAATCATAGCCAGCAAAATATGATATAATGTCCGTATTTATAAAAGTATGTTTGTACTTCATGAACGCGGAATAATAATAAGAGAGCATTAAACGAGTAGATAACAGATCAGTGCGAGTATCTCTGAAACTCGTAAATCAATTTTCAAAAATATTTATTAAGATGAGGTTGCTTTAGGAGAGGCTTAAGTAGGTGATTTTTCACTTTAACATACCTCGATCTTTTGTATGAATTAAGATAAAAAGAAATGAAAGGCTCTAAAATTAATTCCTAGATTATATTTATTGATTTTGTTTCAGCATACCAAATCAGAAAAATATTTATTTTAGAACAGCTTCGAGGTTTGTTTCGATGCTAATCGTAAATCTCATTCATTCATATCAAGGCTTGATTGGTTGACTGATTCTTCAGAATGAATCTAGGTTAATAATTTCAATATAACGCTCTTTTGTCAATAGTAATTTTAATCGACAATAGACTTTTATAAAAAAAAATGTCATGTGATCCCATGAAATTACTTTATCAATTGACAATCTGATGTGAAGGTATATAAAATAGCAATATGATGATCTGTGCATATAAAAATAATAATAGGGCTGACACATTTTTCGCTGACTATTGTCCTCAAAGTCAACGCACGTGTATGCCTTCTAAATCAAACTGTTGACTGGTGAAGAAAAACTTATTGAGACTCTCTATTATGACATTGACTAGAACAATAAAATCTTTCTACAAGCTACAACATCACCAGTGAAAAACTCTCGCATCTACATGTATCAACGTCGTGAAAGGAGCTAACTGAAATGAATGACTTCTATTTTAACTATAGCTTCATTCCATTAACCAAGAAATGTCAATTTTTTTAATTACTTCATGATCATATTATTGCCTATATCATGGCTTACTGGTAAACAATGTAGCTATTTCTAGGTCATGAAACAAAAATGTCCCTGACGATGATTTACATGATCAAGCAACAGTTGTTAACCAAATTACTCATTTACAAAACTTTGACTAGGCCAACTCTCACATATGCTGCCAAAAACACAGGTAATGACTGAAAAAAATAAAAGTATTGCTAAATTTGAAAAGAAGAATTGACGAAAAATATTTGGCGGAAGACCAGCTCGAAAATTTAGAAACAAATTTATTTCAAATGAAAGAATTAAATGGACAAGACTTTAAATAAGAGAGGATGAAAATCGAGTCACTAAAAAGATCTTTTTAACTAAACCAATTGGAATCCTTGACATCTCACTCCCCTAAAAAAAAAGTCTTAACCGAAACTTAATTCTTTTTAACTACCTGATAAAAGACATAAAAACTATTAAAGTGACAAATGGGTGAACCTTGGTCAAGAACAGCAGCTTTGGACTGGATTTCTCGAGAAAAGCAGGACCCATCTGTATCAATAGAAAATATTATCGAAATTCAATATAAAAAGATATTGAGCTCATTACCACTCATTACAAAAACATCATAATGGACGATCATAAATAGTAAATAGTTTTTAAATAGTGATTTTAAGGTATTCTAAAATTAACTGCAATGTTTTTTTTATAAACATTAGCCGTAAAAATTATTACTAGCTGCAAATACTTATCTGCAATACACATCTTTCCTAAATATACAAAAGCTGAAATTAAATTAATTACATTTAATTAAAACCCATTGAATGTTTGTTTGATGAATCCATCCACTGAATAGCAGGTTTTTGTTCCCGGTCTGTATGACATCAAAGCTGTCTTTAAGCAACTATTTAAATTAATTAAAGAGATAAAAATCATTCATTCACGCCATCAAAGAAGCGGAATGAGCAGCTAAGCGTTGCTCATTCGCTTTTAGCAGTCCTCACCTTTGATCTTAAAAAGACACTTCGTCGCTTAAATGAATCCCGCTTTTAAATTTGGGAAGTACGAAAACACTTGAAACAATTAGAACTGCTTCCTGTTTAATTCCGGCCTCAACAGATAGGCTTATATCTCTGCATTTAGATTCTTTGAGACTCAAAAAGAGGCCACAGAGTGCAAAGAAGTGTTCATGCGGAAATTTTACGACCTCAATTTTTAGGGATCTAAAACTGTTTTGCAGCTCTTTCCACCGAAGTCGGCACTCAGGGGAATTTTTAACACACTGTTGAATTTTAACCGCAGATAGCTCTCACCTCAACTCTTTATCGCTCAGACAATCTATTTTTTAATTTTATTCTTTGGCATGCAGGTGCTGGCGGAAATTGAAAACATGAACCAGACGTGGAGGATGATGTTTCACATCATTAACCCTCATTAGCCCGATAATTTTCAGGGAATGTATTCATATTGCTCAGATTTCGTGACTGAGATGGGGAAAAAAATTGGACACACAGGGAGCATTACGGCATTAGCATATTTTAAAATACAAAATAAATTTATTATAATTTTTTTTAAAAAAACTCATCTTAAATAGTACCCTAAAAATAGAATTTTAATTTCAAATATTTCTGACTTTTTAGATATTCCTAATTATAAACATAAAATTTTGGAACTAATTTTTTTTTATTTACTAACTCTGCTCCAAACGAATTAAAATTGATTTAATTAATGATAATTTATAATTCAGACATGAAAGTAATAAAGTAAATCTAATACAAGTCGTTAAAACATGTTTCATTTATGATTAATTATTATAGAATTTTGAATTTTTATGTTTTTTTTCTAACAGATAACACTTTTCTGACCGAAGTAAATTTTAATTAAATTAATAAGATAACTGATGAGATTTAATGATATAAATATAGCGTAATATCACAAAGAATATGTAAGTATGCAAAATTTCATAACTCTGGCAGATCAGAAATAGAGTGCAAAAGGAATTACATAAATAAAAATCAAGTGAAGTGTGTATTACTTCAGACGGTAAGTCTGCTGAGGACTTACTTATTTATGTTCGTTGTCATGAATTAAGCCAGTGATTCAAGCCACTATCTGATAAGAGAATCAGTAGAGAATCTCTAATTAGATAGTAATTGTGAGTCATAGGAGATTCACATGGTAAAGAACGGGATAAATAAAGCATTATAAACTGAACATAGGCGTACTCTACTCACTGAAAACTTTTGCAATCATCTAAATATGGTTGGCAGAGCATTAAACAAAATAAAATATTAAAAAAGCCTGTCTTTGTTTTTGTATATGTCATATTGTGTACGAATTGCAAAGATATTGTTGATGTTGCTATATTATTGAGCTATAGAGAATTTGCATTGCATTAAAACTCTGTGCAATGCATTATCTGTTGAAACCTTTTCGTTTACTTGTTTCGCATCCCTTCACAGAAATCGTCCTCCATGTTTGTGATATTTTGTTCTGTTGTAAAAATGAACTTGTTTTTGCATACCTTTAAAGTTTATCTAAGTGCTTTAGAACTTCTCGTTCATAGTTTATTATAAAAGAAAAACACAAGGAGTTTCAGAAAAAAAGTAATTGTTAGCTCACTCTTGCTGTTATAAGAAAATGTGTAAGGTTTTATAACAATCGATAGTGCTCAAAAAAGACTGATTTTTTTTGTAGTGTAATATTTTTTTTATCAATTGAATTTGTCCATCTTTTTTAAAAGACAGCAGAACAAATCGAACTGCCTTTTGTTTTAAATGACGATTGTATAAGGAACATAGCCACCAGATATTTAAATTTTATTTTAAATGCATCGACATGGATAAAAGAAACTAAAAGTTTTGCTATTCCGAAAGATTCTTTTTTTTTTCTTTCCTCCCTTCCTCTTTTATCTTTTACGTGGTCTTAGAAAGATCTTTTCAATATCTAGAGGGAATAAAAATTTTACAAGATGGCTGCCCGAAAAAGAAATTTTTCCGAATGTAAATATATTTTATTTACTCGGAGGAAGAAATGGCATTCGAAATCAAAATACCAAAAAAAAGAAATACCGTAGAGAAAACGCAAAAGTTGCTAACTCTTTATTTCTTATTCCAAAACCAGAAGAAGAAGAAAGAAGAAAAAAATATTTGAATCTTGATGCCACACACAAAAAGCTTTCTAATCCGGCTTCTCTACAAGGGCACTGTAACCGCCCACTGCGCATCTCAAACTCAAGTTGCTCAAACGTTATCCATCAAAATGTCACCAATCCGTGAAAAAATGTTTCGAAACGAAACAAAAAAAAACCTGTGTTTCGTTCCCGATAAGAAGCGAAGGAGGCAGCAAATAAAGAAACGTGGCTAATGAATCGGAAGGCGATATCGATAACAAAGACACACTCTCAACATCGAGAGGGCAAAACAGAGCTGCAGAGAACAGAGTGGAGAGTTAGTAAAAAATAATCGCTGGGCAATACATCAAATTGCTATCACTTACTAGCACACGTTGTGTTCACTCAATCGAGAATTCTCAGACGCAATTAAAGAAAAACAACCGAAAAAGAGAAGTCTGTACACCAACGGTGCCAAAGTTTCCCGGATCATAAGCTGAACTGTCCAACAAACTTCGATGAAGAAGTGATATTTTGGACAGAAAAGAAAAGTAACAAATGCGAACATTAATTCTCATTTCTGACACAGAAAGAGCTGCAATGTGACAAATAAGGAACAAATGAGCTATTTCAAGAAATACAGAGGCTTAATTCTGCAATGTCGAGAGTTAAGTCAATTTAACTCTCGCCATTTTTTGCAAAATCGAAGACTATTTTTAATATTTTATTTGTAAATTAGAAAGTGGCAATGATGATGATGCTTCAGTTATAAAATCGGTGAGTTCCAGGTTCGAAACCAGAAATCTCTATAAGTTCGTCACATATGTTACTGCTTATGGCACTTGTCTCAGACAATCCCGCTGTTGAAATCAAAGATTTTAGGTCGAGTTTTAGCGTCTCTTGTTTCAGTAGCGCCATATAGGGTCAAGACTGCATCTTAGATACCCATATACCTTATCACGGGATGGACTTCATTCAATTATCCACAGAGTTAAAATTAGGCCTGAATTTTAGAACGATAATCACGGATCCAGTGACCTAGGTGATACTGTCTCAATTTGCAGGATTTTGTGACTATCGCAGATTTATACGTGCATCAGCCGTAATATCTTCGGCTGGGGGAGAGGATCGAACTCACAACCCAAGAGATGCGAACCCAAGGTCCTAATAACTAGGATATCCTGCCCTTGTTATGTGTGTGTGTGTGGAACTGATCTGGACTGCGCTAAGTATGACACCGAGAAGCCACAAATGTGGAGAGGAAGCTTGAGAGGTAATATAGCGGTTATGTGATCAAGTTTAGAATAATCTATTTAATTCCAAATTTATTTTTATCTTAAAATAGAACATAATTAATGGTGATATAGAACTATTTTAGTATAGTCCTCTCCAAGAACTATTCATCACCATGCATAACACATCCGCTGCAGTGATGTGGAACAATAGGAAAAAAAGTCGGTTCAAATATCACCCTCATCATCAGGTGAGAGTTCAACATTAGATGTTCCAAAGCAGTTTTCGTATTTCTTCAATATGGAATTATTAATAAAATCTGTAACAACGCAACCCATCGAATGGAGAAGAATGAAAAAGCAATTCATCGATGCCAGCAACTAATACGATAGATGTAACTTCGTCTGCAATCGCAAAACATCAACAACAAATTGTCATCACGCATACTTTACACTTTCTTGAAGACGGTGTACAGAGAAAGTATTTTAATCGTCAAAAAATTCGAATTTAAGATGCTAATGACTCTCAAAGTTTCAGACCTCCCTGAATTCAAAAAACACTATTTTTGGACAATGTCTGTTTGCAATAAAAGATAACTAAAAAATATTTTGAGTTAGATTAATGATAATTGATACACAGTCTATTCACCTAACTTGCAAATTTCTATCAAATTTTGAGCAAAATCCATTTATAGGAAATACGCAAATCCGGCAGTTTGAATCTAAATGAGCATGATAAATACAAAATAAAGAGAGAAGGATGATAAAGAAAATTCGCACAGATTAATATCCATAATATCCTATCAAAATTTTGAACCAAATTCAACAAGTGGTTGAACGTCTGCGTGTCTGCACTTTCAGAAACATGTAAACGCGATGTAAAACATGTAAACGCAAAAACCTCAAAAACGAAATGGTTTAAAATGTCATGTGGTTAAATGTTTGGTTTAATGGAAAAATGGTTTAAATGTTTGGTATGTGGCTTTGTGACAGTAGTAGTAGTTCTGTGCTAAATTTTCGTTTCGGTCGGTTGGAAGAAAAAGATATCTAAAACTTAAAATTACATTTACAACAGAATAGGCGCAAAAGTTTTGGAGAAACCCTCTCCCTGGTTTTTCCCAGCAAATGAGTTGGAAAGTAGACTCATGTGGGTCATTAGACGCATGTTCGCATAATAAAAATAAGCCGACCGATTTTCCTCAACTATTTAACTAAAAAGGCTTAATCCTGTTCCACAGCATCCTAATAAACTGAAGATTCCGAAACTTCATATAAATACGAGTGCTTAAAAAGATATATATACTACCTGAAACTGAAAATTAATAAAAGGTGTAACAGTTTGCAGCAGGAAAAATTTAATAAGTTCTACCACAAGTAGAAAAATTGCCAGGAAGCAGTAATTAGCCCACGTTCGAATTCAGAACGCGAGTTGAAACATTGCCTTTAAATCTCATATTAATCAGGTTCTTAACAGATGTAACATTAAAAAGATTGTAAGGACATTTATCTTGCAACAAAGGAAAGTGTATCAGGTGGTGACCTATAAAAGTATTTTAAACCCATTTTAATATCTACTTTTTAAACTGTCGGGAATTTTGAAATTAATCACGAGGCAGGTGAATGTGTTGTTCAAATAAGCTCGTTACACGGCAATGTGCTTTTTCAGTGTCCTGAACAGCTGTTATTGCATCTACATCATTGTTGTTTAATAGCGCAATCGTTGTGGGCGCAGTTCGAGCCATTGTACAGGTTATTCAGCTGCTGTTAATTATCCCTCAAAATTAATCATCCCATTTTTCGAGCTGACAACTCGATTAGCTCATCATTTCTGAAGGCGAAAGTGACTGCGGGAAAATCGCAAGTCTTATTTTTAAAACTACCTGCGCAAGTATAAGGTAATGTGCTGGTATTTATTAACATTTTTAAAATCAATATTTAAAATTGTATACCTTTAGGCAAATGAATTTTTTAAATTAAAGAACTACAAGTGAGTTAAACTGTAGCACATAGTCCTTTCTTAATCAAGTATTGATTAACCGATTGACTACCGAACTTATTGAAATTTTTCGCCGAATGAGTTACCTTTATGCTCGCAAAAACTTGCGTAACAGCATAATTATATTCAAATTATAATTGGTTTTGAAAGTATTGGATATTTTTTAAAAAGTGTATTATTATAATATAATCAATAAAAACATTCTGACAACAAAAGACTGAATAAGTAACAGATCGTTACTATAATCTATAAATTATATATTTATCTACAGTATTTCTTTATAATACAAATACCAAACAAAAAGGGGCCGGGATAGCCTGGTTGATAGAGCGTTGGACTCATACTCCTTAGGTTACGCGTTCGAAGCTCACCGGCCAAAAGATTCCCCGCGTGTATAGCGATTGGCACTCGTTAAATCTGTTCGTGGTCGCAAAGTCCTCCATGTGGAAAGTAATACCACTGGGGGCACTGGGTCAGATGTGATCGTTCGCTGTTCCAGGTCTAAACTACGTTCTGAGATGAATGTGTGAATTTGCATGAATGGTCGGCCCCCTAAAAAGGGTTGTGACGTGTGAGTAGCTGAATCCTACTCTTGGCCCTAGATGGCGCTGCTTGTAAAACAGAGACGCATTTCATAGGCTTAAATTATCGGCTGATCGTATAAAAGGAGGCTTGCCCAAGGCAAGTGCCATTAATCACAACAAACACCAAACAAAAAGTTTAATTTCCAAATATAACAATTCTGTTTTATTCTAAATTCTTCAGAATTTCTTACAGACGAATTCCAACTTTTTTTTCCGAAGTTAAACTTCACACGGAGGAAATATATTTTTGGTCCCGAGAGGCGTACGCAAAATTCCAAAATCTTAAAATAGGAAATAAAAGGAAATTGATGAATTAAATCTTTTCTTATACCAAAGCCTTCTATTTATTTAAGTACCCAATCGTTCCATATAGGTCGGAGGATCCCTTTCTCTTCTTTGTTTTTTCCTCTTGGTTTAAGTCTTTAACTGTCCCTTTCTCTAGAAATGAATTGTGTGTGATAAAAAATATATAACAAATGAACTAGATTTAATTTTAAAAAAATCATTTTTATATAATCTTGCTGTTAAAATTTAATAATATTTTTAAAGTTTTACTCTTTTATTTGCATTAATGTCAGCTGCGCACCAGCTAGTTACAGCTTTTAGTGTTAAAAGCTAAATAAGATGGCCCGAATAGCAGTTTAACAGTAAACAATACCAGTTTACGATTACTTGTGTCAGTTTTTTTTCCATATTTAACTCTCCCAGTCACTCTCTTTTCATATCTAGATACTGCAATAACTTCTTAAATCTGCTAAACACACATTAAAAATATAAGAAAAACCATTCATATTTCAGAGATGAATTACTGACAATTGCGAAAATCAACCTCAGAAATATTTGCAGTTCCAGCTTCCCATTATTCATAAGGTATGAAATGGTTCCGAATTTCGGATTTTACTATCCCCCAAATAGAGACATTATCTCACTTGCGTTAAAGATATTAATAATCAAAATAATGCATGTCAAGTCCTTCTGTAGGATCGCCTTCATCCGTAGCAATGCAAAATGTTGATTCGAAAACTACTCGATACATCCTTAGTGAAACTACTATGGTGGCAATTCTAATGTTCTTAAAATGGTAATGTATACAGACTCTGGTTGTATAAGAGATAGGTTAGTTATATTAACATTCCGTCGTAAAGAAACACAAGGGTTATTTTGCGACGGACCCCGTAACTTTGAACCTCGGACAAATGACGATACCAGAGCTGGAAATCCCCTCTCCACACCACACCAGCGGTAGGATCCTTAGGCTCTGTCGGATTTAACATGAAACAGATACCCTTACACAACGGTTAATCGGCGGAATCAGGTTTTGAACTGCAAATCCTACGGCTCACGAACAGAGATCTTACCATCAGGCCATCGCGATCCAATATGAGTTAGATACATTGCACTAGTGACAATCCTGATGAGCTTTACAGTAAAACAAACTGTCATATAAAAACATTTCCACAACACAAAAGATAATCAGTTTCACTAGTCTTTGAAAAAGTTAAGTAAAATTAAAATACCAGTAACAGGTATTATAATTACAGTAATACGTATTAGAATTTGAAATGAAAGAAAGCTCATTAATTTCAAGGAGGTCGTTTTTCAAAGAATGGTGATGATGATTCATGTCATGGTGATGCATCATCCGTGCCTTCAACATCCTGTTGTCTCTGATTATGGAGAAATCCTTCAAAGACACATGAGACGAATCACCTTGTTATCAGTCAGCATCCATATCAAAAAACTGTCAAAATCGTTTTTTTAAAGCAAACTAAAGACAGAAGTTTCAGTGTTGTACTATTTTTAGAAGAAGAAAAAAAATACCGCTTGTTTCACTTTGTCTTTTAATTTTCCTTTCAGCTTTGAAGAAAACCTGACTTGCACCACTTTGACAAACGCTCTTCAGTTAAAGAAAGTCCTGAGCAAACAGAGAACTTATTCAAAACCCCACTCGCATGATCCGGCAAACTTTCTGTCTCGGAAGGAGGAAAGAAAAAAATCCGCCTGATATGCACGCAGGGCGATTACTAGACTGCTAATTGTGGACCAAGAACCCTGGGAGGGTCATAATTACCCACCGATATAGATTGGCGCTTTTAAAGAGCCCCGCGAACTCAACAAGGAGCTGTAGTAATATGCGTGGCAAGACCATTAACAGCCTCTACATATACATATATGCTCAAGGGGGCTGCTATAATAATGATAAAGGCTGACCGCAGTGTTTGTTCAGAAGCAAAAAGCGTACGCCCTTAGGTTTCCCTGGTAACTGATTAAGTTTATGAGCACGCCGTTTCGGTCGACAAATTAGAATGGAAATGGGAATGCAGAAAATAGGCGGAGGCGCTCCGAGTTGCGTCCACCTTTTTAATGGCCAGATATGGCGTCCCTTGTTGTGGCTTCATTCCATTCGACGTGGGCGATATATTTCCACTCACTTGAAAAATAACATCTACTTTTCATTCCTCCCTGTCCCAGTCGCCCTCACATGCTACAAGTAGGTAATCGCGTGTCCGGAATGTGTCTTAATGGTCAGTTGTTCGCTAAGGCTACTGCTGGCGTGCTGAGGTTGCCCCATAGGACCTAAGGGGGTGGGGTGGTCACACTCCTCTCCCACCGCTCCGTACCTCAAGAAAAAGTAATGAAGTACCAAGTAGGTGATTTTAACGGATACAAACTTGCTGTTTATGGGACAGGCTTCACTTTGAAAAATAATTTAATTTCGGAATAATGGAGCCGAGCATGAGAATAGGGATGGAGGGGTCGTGCTAAAAGGAGGCAGGGGTTTGAGACGATGACAGCAAAAACGCAATTTTCGACACGCGAACTGGAAAGCAGTCTACTTTTCTGTTGCGTCGAGTTTTCATAAATACATCTCATTAGCATATTCTTCATTTTCCCACAAACAGCCAAGCAGTGTTCGCCGAAGATTAAAATGTGGAGGTAGCGATAGGGGGGAGGCACGAATTTTGTTTTTCCTGTTACCTGTGCCGTGAGAGGTGAGCAATTTTAATATGTTGAAAAGCCGAGTTTAAAATATTCGCTCTCGCGGAGTGTTATGTTGCATTGTGACATGTACTTTATTTTAAATTTCTAAGAAATATTTCCTTCTTGTAGCAAGGAAAAATCACTCTTAAATGGTTTACAACATCATATTAAAGCTAAGAAAGAAAAATTACTGTACATTTTAATATTCTTTTTAGGCAAACTTTCAGATTCCAGAAACGCAAAGAACCAAACGAAGCGAAGAACTAATTTCATTAATAGCATGAGGTAATGAAATGATATTTCAATCATTCACTGTGCCTGTTAGCATTTATTTCCAAAATAAATAAGTGCTTAAATAAATACTTCAAATTTCAGTATTATACTATGTATATCTCACACATAATCCATTTTAGTTCATTATTGATAAAGGAAATTCGTTATATTGATTAAGGAAATCAAAGAGAACTGTTTCAGTAGCAATGCATACCTTTCAAATTATTGAATATCATAATAAAAAGTAATTGCGAAATTTTTGAGTCTCAATTTCTGTCGTTAGATAAATATTAAGAAAAAAACTCGTAAAAAATGCTGTTTGTGAAGATTGGTGTATTAAAAAAATGAGGTATTGTTCAAGATAGTTAAAATTAAAAACTATAAATGCAAATGAAATGATAAACAAAATGTTAACTTTTTTTTTTGACCGCTTAGAAAGCAACCAACAACAAAAAATGTCAGTAATCTAAAAGTTTGTATTCAAATAAGAATCACAAAGCAGATAAGAAATTAAAAGGAGTTTTTCGTCTACGATAGCAATCACCAATATTAAAAAATGAAATATACCTAGTACTAGTTGTTTAGAAATTAAGTATCGGGATCCAATTAAAGCAGACATCCTGCTTATATGCAAACCATGTTTGCCGGAAATTTTTATTGAATTTCCAATTTAGATATTTTGAAAGTTCACGGAAACTTTTTTCTTGCACTTATCTTTCTAAAAAGGGTTTTACATTTATTTTCTGGAAAATAACTGCTCATAACTAATAGAACCATTTTTCTAGGTTTAGATTATTTATTTAATTTTTTCATTTGAGCTTTTGTCAATATTGTGACAAGATTTAGATCAATTTTTTCTTCATGTACGTGTAATGTGTTCGAGTAGATTAAATTATATAAATATAGTGCTGTAATATCATTGAATATTATCTTGGGAAAATGTGAATTAAAATGTGAATCACGGGAAATTATAATTAAATCATTGAAATTCTAATTAAAAATTATCAAAATTGCTACAAGTCTTCATGTTTTTAAAGTACATATAGCCTTAGGTCGCGGTGGTCTGGCAGTAAGATTTCGGCGTTTTGATCAGAGGGCTCTAGGTTTGGGGAGCAATTCAAATACCTCCAGCCAGCGCGGTGCGGAGAGGAGGGCGTTGTATCCGATACCGTCCTCTTTATCTGGCCAAAATTCAAAATTACAAAGTCAATTTCGAAATAGCCTTGGTGTTGCTTTAAAACGGAACATTAATAAAATTACGCTAAATGCATATGTCAAGTTTTGGTGTAACAGTCAAGCCTGTAAACTAGCCAACACCTATTATAAGTAAAAATGATAAATTCAATGTTTTCATCCTTTTGTTCGTTATCTTCCACGTACAATTGGGAATCGTAGAAAAATATTGATTGCCAAAGATAAATTAATTATTATCTCTTGTGATATTTGATAAATTTCAAATTATCTCTGTTTTTACAATCGTTATTTCTTAATTACCAATATTGGGAAATGAAAATTTTGAACATCTATGTACTTTAACAGCTTTAATTTATTTATTTCATTACCTGATAGTTAAATCATAATGTATTTTTAAATTAACAATAAATAACAAGCATTGCAAATGATCATAACAAAACGTCTAAAGTCTCATCAAATATTAAATATCGGAATATCTATAAAATGCATATTTCTTTGATTAATTTCTACTTATTGGAATGATAAGCAAAACTCGTGACAGAAACATCCGTTTTTTTTGCACGAATTTGACCAGTTCTCAGCTGGAAAATGCATTCGTCCAAAAGATGAAAAGCATTTCACGATCTCATCGCCGAATGTCAGCAATGAATTGAGAACCAAATATCGTAAGATGAAAAAGAATTACACGATTAAAGAATTTTGGTTATCATTATTGTCATGTTTAAAAGATATTCATTTATCATCATTAAAACTCTCATTTAATGGATGTAATCTTTAAAGGCCACCTGAAATTTTAAATTTCCTATAAAAAATTTATATTGGATCATTTCTTTTTTTAAAAAATCAGCTAATTATTTTTATTTTAATCTATTGCTTGATTATTGATATTTATTTAATTAAATGATATGCAGTTTTTTTTTTTGGAAATCTACTGTAATTCATATTTGATTATATCAAATGTGTGAAAAAAGATTAAACTGATAATGAATTTGATGATATTTTTGTATTCTTAAAGTCACACTCTCAGTAATTAACTCTTTTTTTTAATACTATAATTTGATATCTGTCAGAGTATTAGCATAAAAAGATTAAAGAATGAACTGAACTATAATTTTCAAAACATTTAAAATTACGTCGTTAATTTTAATCTGTTGTTAGTAGCACTTGCCATGGACAAAAAAAATATTATAATTACGTCCCTTTTATTTTAACAAGGGTCTCGTCTTTTCCTCTCTAGTTGAAAAAACATAAATTACTAATTTTAGCTAAAATGTAATTTTTCATGACTTTTGGACATACTTCTATCAAATTTATATAAAATTTTAAAAAAATTATTCCTTAATTTCGTTTAATATTTCTTAAAATCTTTTTCCCCTTAAAAACGAACACTATTGAATGCACATCAGAATCACTTTCGTTTAAAAGAACGTTCACTGCTGAATTTTGAAATTAGTGTTCCCAAGCAAATATAATTATTTACTCATAATTTTATAATTTGACATATTAAATAAAAACTATGAATATTCGAAATTAATAGTAATAACTTCAATAAAATAAAATTATTAATTTCATGATATTATCTAAAATTTGCGCTTTCATATTATTATTATATTGGAATAATTATACAAATTATATTATATTGGAAAGTATAAGTTAAATATTTAATTAAAATCATTGATATAATATTTCTCATTATTTTAATTCATCTCCAATTTCGTATTTATTTTATTTTATTTTTTACAGTAATTAAAGAAAAAACGAATGCCATATCTAATCTAAACACTGAATCAAAAGAAATAGCAACACTTAATTCATTGACTTTTCAACTGTTTTATAAATAGAGTTTTTAATGGAACAAATTGCCATCATTAAAAAAAAACCAAGATTGGACCATTTAATTCCAGCATTTTACTCTTTACGTAACCTTACGAAAACATCCATTATTTAGCATCTCTCTTCATTTGCATAAGAAAAAAAAAACAAATAAAAAGAAACCCATTTTGATTGAGTATCCCCCACCAATCATTGTACCAACGCAATCCTAGAAAACTTTATTTCCATTGGAATCTCCCGCAATAACAAAGCAAAAAGTAAATCCACCCTTCCGTTGCCACTAATCACGTAAAACTTATCATTTTTCCCTTTGCTCTCTCCCCCTAACCCGCTATTTCCTCCTCGTTTTCTTTTAACCCTGGATCCCACTGAGCCGCGGTCTATATCGACGGAGCGTCGGAGTTAATTAAAGCAACACATTTTTTAAGGAGCACCGCATTTACCGACCAATCGTTAAACTGAATAATTACCGTCGCAGAAAGATCTTTTTCTTCCCCCAGAAAGGACTGTGACAATGAAGAAAGGGAAAAGAAGATGGACTTGACCCTCTTTTTTTTAAAATGTGTTTATGTGTGCCTTTGCATATCCACGTGAATCAGACTTCATGTAACAGAGAATGATGTTCAAATAGGGCAGAAAAAGCTTTTCGGTATTTGAATAACCGCGAAGTAAATATCAAACCATGTTAAGTATATATGCATAAATTAGACAATTTTCGCAAACAATTACCTAAATGCTAAAGATAACAAACTGATTAATTACCTTTTCTTCCACCAAAAAGGATTGGGACAAGAAAAGAAAGTAAAAAGAAGGGAATGGAATCGTTCATCTTTGCTTTTAATGTGTGCTTCTGTGTATCAAGTGACGTGATAACTTTGAAAAATAAGGCACTCTATACTTTTGTTTTGCTTCAATATGGCCCTTTTCACAAACAATTATCAAAATACTAAAGGTGGCAATAGATTAATTACCTTCGCAGAAACGATCTTTGCTTCCATCAAAAAGGATTGGGAAATGATGGAAGGGAAAAAGAAGTGGATGGAATCGTCCATCTTTGCTTTTAATGTATGATTCCGTATGTCACGTGACGCGATAATTTTGAGTAATACGGAACTGTATATTTTTGTTTTGCATAAATATGGCACTTTACGCGAACAATTGCCTAAATGCTAAAGATGGCAAACTGAAAAGTTACCTTTGCGGAAGCGATCTTTGTTTCTTCTTGTTTTGAATGAGTCATTCTCTATATACCACATGACGCGATATCTTTAAGTAATAGAGCATGTTTTATTTTGATTTTCATAAATATGGCAGAAAGGGTTTTTAATTTGAATTATAATACAAAACATGTCAAACAATTCGTATACATTAATTAACTAGTTTTTCTTAAAAGAGTTTTTTAAAATTCGTCTAGGCAAGATGAAAAGCAAAGGAAGATGTTCTTAAAATTGTATTTCTGTCTAGCAATATAAATTGTTGGCGTTAGAAACTGTCAAAAATTAGGGCTTGAGAATCACTTTGCAGCACCCTAACTTTAAGATATTATTGCAGTTCTCGAAAAACTTTAAATACAAAAGTTGTTCGTCATAATGAGGCGTTAAATTGGCTTTTTGGGTTTATTTTTCTATTTTCAATATTAAGAAAGAGTAAAATGTAAATTTGAGGCCACCTCACGTAAAAATGTAAATCAACTACTTCATAATAAGTAATTATATGGTTTACTGCACCACATATCATCTAACGCCGTAGATTGATGCCATAAATTTCCAAATATCATGTCTGATCTTCTAGTGCCTTAAAAAACAGAAAAGTAATTCTATAGAAAATTTCCCATTTATAGCATTAAGATTAATAATATAAATTTTAATTCTAATTACAGAAATACTTAATTTTATTAAACATATATTATTTCAAAAACCACCATCACTCACAAAAATATCATTAATAGATTACATACCAAAATTTTTAAAAAAGTAACCAGAGGAATATATAAATAAAACACCTAATAGCTGAAATCGTGAAAATGTTTAATTTTTTTGCAAACAGCCTTTTCTACTAATCCATAATAACTTTTCTACAAATGCAAAAGAGGGAAAAAATGTGATGCAGTAAAATACATTTAACAAGCCATCTTCACCTTCATGACTTTCTGGAATTTTTGAATCCGTTTTGGTACGAATAAAATACACAAACGCCGAATAAAATTCCATCGCCATATTAATCAAATAATCGATACTTAATGTTTGCATAAGGCCTCGAGGGAGGCCAAGAAGTTCGTTTCGTCATTTCCGGCTCAGAGCCGCAAATGAAGAAGGCAATAAAAACATTTTAATAAAAAACTAAAGAAGAAAACAAGCGCCACCATCTCTTTCAAAAAGCACAACCAACCCCAAAGAGGAGTTGCATAATGGCCAAAGAAGAAATTAATGTCCCAAAAAATTATTTCTGAAATGCCCGCGGTGCAAAGAGGACAGTGTGCGGCAGGGAAGCCGACTTTCAGAGGAAATGAATGCACACAAATAAACATTTATCCCGTTTAGCTCACGGCCTTATCACATGCTTCGTTAGGGCAGAGGGAGGGAGGGTGGAGAAAAAGCGTTATTTTACAAGGAAATACCGTTAAGAAATATGAATTTAACTCATTTTATCTGCACTCATCTCGAAACACAACGAATAAAAGGGACTGAAAAAGAGATAAACAAGTATTTGCTCATTTTATTTGCATTTTAGCCCACGAAAGTTTCGCATGGAAGTTTTGTTTACCTTTCAGTAGATTCTGTTGGATTCTTTTGTGAGCAGTTTTACGCTTTTGCGAACATCTCTGAAGAAAATGGTGTATTCAGTGTTTTCTCTTCCGGTTTTATCCTTTCTGGTCTTTTGAAAGGCAAAGAGAAACGATTTGAGAATCGCTTTAGGTTAAGTTCGGGGATTAAAACATAGTGGATATTTTAGCAGCGGAGATATAGAAATATGCATGATGTTGTTTCGATTAATTTGCAAGATTGGAGTCGTCGGGAAATTGGATTGAATATTAAAGCACTTTCATCGCAGTGGTACATCTCAAAATGTGCAGTCAAAACAATTCTGAATAGAACCAATCGCTCTCGATTGGTATCCAATAAAATTCCGTTCGCAGCTATCTTTTACAATGCTAGCTTGTAATTCCCCTCTTCCTTCATAATTTTAATATTCCTCTCAGTTAACTTCTGACAAATACTGATAAAATTTGTAAAATACAGGATGTTTTAACTTCTGACAAATACTGATAAAATTTGTAAAATACAGGATGTTTCAAAAAAGAATGTGAAAGTTATAACTTAAATAGCCTCTTATGAAAAAGAGAGAGAGAGAGAGTAATGAAACAAATTGTTCGGTATTCATAGAACATCACATTTAAATCAAAAGCATTCTATTTTTCTTCCGCGTTCAACCATTCGCTTAACATCCAGATGATTGCTGAATTCGGCTCACATATTTGCGAAGACTTGATTGGAATTCAATTAAGTCAATGTCAATTTTTTTTATTTTTTGAATCAACGAAATGAAAGGTATAACATCAAAAAAATTAATTTCATCAACAAATTGACAAAAGTCTGGGACGAATTCAGCAATCGTCTGGGTGTTTGTTGAAGCTGGACTCAAGAAACAAATACATTGGTTTTGATTTGAGTTTGATGTTCTGTGAATATTAAGCAATTTATTTAATTTATTCTCATTGTTCTCCATAAGAAGTACAAAATTTTCAAATCGATCATTCGTTTTGAAACACTTATAATTGTAAGATAACAAGAAATCCTGTTTTACAAATTAAATATTCTCACTTTTCCTCTCAGAAATTTTAATAACTAGTAGCCATTTTTTTTTTTCTATAACCTTTGGAGATCAGCTCATTTGGTTAGATTTTGGACTTATTAGGCGGTTAAGCGATTAATATGGAATGTGTCTTTTTTTAAAAAAGATTTCACATTTATATTTGAAGCGGTTGAAAAACGTGAAATCAAACGGATCAGTTTACTGTAAATTAAAAAGTGTATTTATTACGAAATAAAAAATAAATGAAATTTCCTATTAAAGAATTAATGTTTGGCAACAGCACGTTATTGAATTTTTTATTGAATGAATTTGAATTTAGTCATAACTTTTCAAAACAGACTATGCGTTAAATTCAAATATATTATTAAAATTAAGAGAAAACTACATTGAAATTAAATTCATATCATTAAAAAGCTAATATTTTTGAGTCTTCGTTCTAATACAAAGAAATCTTTTGAAATAATTATTTAGTAAAATATGGACATTAATTTTTATTACCAAATCATAGAAATTAACATTCTGCCGATAGTTAAATCTTTTTCTGCGAATAATTAAATCTTCTGTTTAAAGTTTATTTATTATTTTTTTTAAAAAAAAAATCAGCTTTTCTCTGACTGAATGGACATTTTAGTGACACAGCGAAACCTCTAAAAGATTTTAAACAATATTTTGCAGTTCCATTAATTAGCGACGTTATAGGGATGCTACAGTGAAATTGTTCATTGAAGCAGTCATAAATTCACACAACAATTTGTAAACGTATGATTGCTTTCATTCAACAATATATTATATGAGAGGTTTCTATTTCACGTTCGTTAACATTCTATATAAGTGCATGTCTCTCAAATTTTAAATAGATTGAGATTTCATTTTCTTTTTTAAACACTTAAGTAAATTAATTGCTATATTCGTTTTAATAATTTAAATTAATGAATAAAAGTATTTCAAAAAAAGAAATGACAAAAGTTGATTTTAAGAAAATAAATCAGCATTTAAATTGTTATTTACTGACAGTAAAACTGTGAACTTAAAAATAAAAGAAAAATGATATCTACGATCACAAATTTCAAGTTACTTTGCGAGAACATTATTATTTTTGAGTAATTATTTGTCTTATTTAATTTCAGTCATTAAGTGGTTTAAACCAGTTTGAAAAAGCTATACTGGTAAAAGCAGGCTAACCTTTTAAAAAAAGCATCTGCTTTCAAAGAAGCATACGTAATAATAATACAATACTGGAAAAAGTAGGTAAAAAAATATACGTGGTTACAAGATGACAGATGATGATTGATAAGAAAGCAGTAAAGTCGCAAATGATATTGAAATAAAAGAAACATTCCAGCATTATATAAAGGAAAATTAAGTTCTCCTTCATTTTTGGTGCATTACTAATTGAAAACATTTTAAGAAAAAGTTTTTCAAACCATTTATGAGATACGTTTACTGAATCAACATAATGAACATATTCTATTTCATGCTATCTCTGAAATTAGTTAAGATTAAGTAAAAATTACACTAAAGCACTTATTTTAATTAATATGTCAATATTCGTTGATATTTTTACTCAATTCAATAAAAATGTTTTTATATTTGAAAATAAGTTTTTATAACCAATATTTTTCGTGCAATTTACTTTTAATTAATAGCTAAGTATTGGTTATGCTTCAAACTAATTCAAAATTTTCAGTCATTAAATGTGATAAACATTCAATATAAAGAAACAAAAAAGAAATAATTTAAATGAAGCTTTATATGAATGCTTAATGATGCAACGAAGGGTGTAAAGCATACAAATTAATTATTTTGTACAACTGAGAAGCGCAATATAGCAATAAAAGTTCATTGAAGGTTTTTTTTCCCTCCAAAAAAAATTATGAAACAATTAGAAACTCTGAAAATTAAACTAATGGCGATTTATATTTCAAATTTTATTTCTCTTGAAGTAGAAAATAGCATAAAAATTCACATAAAAATGATTAATAATTTAATTGGCCATTTTATTAAGAGAAAATAATGCCGGATATTTCCTACGTTTTTAGAAAAAAATGTCGTATAATGATGAATAACATTTAAAAAAATCACTAATGCTTCTTATTAAAAAAAGTAACGAAAGAAAAATTAAGTGTGTATCGGGGAAATTATATATGTGCCAATTTTATGAAATTGCATTTTTCTAGTTGAATAAGAAAAAAAAAGAAAAAAAAACTGAAAATTATCTCTTTTTTTATTTCCAATGCAACTTTTTTTCACAGAATAAAAGAAAATATATATTATAGTTTTTTTTTAGTTTTTAAAACCTTATTAAATGTTAACTTATCTACTATAAAGTGTATTTTTTTCCTCTTAAATTAATATTTTTAATTGAACTAATTATTACGATAAATACAGCATTTGATTCTGGTATTTTTTTTTCTCAATGACTAAAATAGCTCTTTATGTATAGTCTGAAAGATAAGATTTTATCTTCTAACATTTATCTTCGCTTCTGAAAGAAGTAAAAATAATAAAATATTAATATAAAGAAAAAGTGTTATTCTAACCTTAAAAATTGCTGCTTTTAAATATCGCAAATGTAAAAAATTGCATTTTTTTATTAATTGTGACTTAGGTGCTCTTTATGGGCAATCATTTTGAAGATGAGTTAAAAGCGATAATATTTCTAATCTAAGAAAGTATCTAAGATATATAAATTTTGTTAATGAGCCAAAAACAGGCCATCTCTCTATAATACTATATATTTGGCTCATGAATACACAAAAGCGCATTTTAGATATAAGCTAATAAAAGTTTTTTTTCTCCCATTCCCTTTCTTTACTTTCCAAGTTATCTAAACTAAGATTATTCTTCGAAAAAAATTCGGAAACTAATTATGTTGATAGAAATTATTAAAATATTATGTCCTCATCAACAAAAAAAAGTGCATTTTGGTTAATTAAATCTAAGAATATTTCATAAACAGAAGAAGAAGATTTTTTTTATTTCCTTTTTTCTCCCTTCTAATTAGTTTCAGCTAAAAATGGATCTATTGAAACATTTATTGGAATAAAGTAAAACTAATTACATAGAGGGAATAAAATTTTTAAAAGTATATATTATAATTTACAGATATTATATTTTTAAAGCAAGGTTTTGGCAGCTTCGTAATGAATTACTGAATATTTAAATTTTATTTCCAACCTATTTAATATGCTTTTTATTTGTATACTGCATACAATGCGCTATAATTAATAGTTGTCCAAAAGATAATAATCCATGCTGATTTTAAATTTTCACAAATTACTAATAGTATTTATTTGATCTTTTGGTATATTTTCATTTGCTTTATGTTTGTAAAGTTCAGTTAGGAATCAATTTGGACTGATTTCGGAACACCTTTTTCACTTACTAAATTTTTGCCCTAAAATTTTATACATTTATGTATTTTCAATGCCAATATAACATTTTAATGATTTCAGAATTTAATTACATATCAATCGATATGAATGACACAATCAAGTAATGTATCAAGTTATGTGAAGTTCCATAATGTTAATAATAAAGTATTATAAATCAAAAACTAATAAGTCGGGAATTAATTAAAATAAAAGATTTCTTTTTAATAGGATAATGGAATTGCCCTTTAAAAAAGTTTTTATTGATTTTATTTATTCAAACATTCGGTATGTGTCAATCGCTATGTCCTTGTATTCTCATTTGCTTCATCATTATTTTGATTTGTTATAATGTAGAAATAGTTCACCATATTTATTAACAATATTCACAACCCAGATACAAATATTTAAAAGATTAATTTTACAGATAATAGTTTAAGCAACTTTAATTTAAAAAAATTTCAGAATTATAAGATAACTTTGAAACCCTTTCTAACTCATTGGAATTAAAATTTTAAACAACTTAAAAACATCAGAGCTAAAAAATGTTTCAAGTAACTTAATTGCGCTTTAATTATTTATCTACATAATTGAAGGAATTTTTTTAATTACCTATTATATAAAAAAATTCATAAACATTTTTACATCATTAAATTAAAGTAAATTTCTTCAAGTAAAATGCGTTGATGATACAAAAAAAAGATCAAAACTTATATTTAAATTATAACTATAAACACAAGTAAATAATGAAAAAATCCATTATACTTTTAGAAATACCAACTGCACTATCACATCCCTCATGTCATTAATATTTCCCTTTTCCATCTCCCTTCCCCCTCATTTTACAATTGTTTGACAGAGCATGAATCAAATCTTTATGATTCCATACACTTTTTATTAAATCAGCGTAAAAAATCTCTATTTTATTCATGCGCATTTATTATTAGACGACTTTAATGTTTGCCTTCCATCATTAGCATCGAAGGTTTTTCATTTTTTTAGCTCTAATCCACGTAAATATCGTTAGCATCTAGGCTTAGTCACGACGTTTCACTGAACGGTTTCCAACCATTAAAGCAATCCATTACCTTTCCTTCCTAACCCAATCAATCCCATCCCTTATCTCTCAACCTCCTCAATCAATTCCATGAAAACGTATCAACTACCAATCAGAATCGGAGGTCTCTCTCTGCCTCTAGAAGTTGAATCACTCAGCATTTCATTAATTCTGCCACCTAATACATACGAGTCCCGCTTCTTTGCCCCTTTACGCTTCTTTCCTCGAACTTCTAGCAGTAACTTCCATTGGACACGCTACCTTGCGTGCGACTTAACTCGCTCTCGGCCTCCCCCCCCTTCCACGTCCTTCTCTGACCCCGCCCACATCCCCAACTTTTGCCAACAACAGCAGATATTTCGTTTCCTTGCCCGCATCTGAACAGAGCAACAAGCTCATCTAGAATTTCTAAAGGAAAAAAAAAGTGACCGGAAAGATAAATTGGTTAGTATGTGAGACAGCCAATCAGGAGATTGACTGTCCCAAAACGCAGCATCCAAAAATAAGTAACGCGTGATAAGACCAAAGATTCAAGACACTGATTAAATATATTAATATTCAAGAAAAATGTGGATATTCATTAATTATTTTTCATTTGAACTTCATTTTTTTTATAGGCAGATATGGTACACATAATTTGAGAAGAAGAAAATTCAGTTATGCATTAGGTTACACAGCATTTGGAATGACCATGTAGATGAAATACTAAAACAGTTCCAAATAATTTACTTATTCTTATGACAACTTAGCAAATACTGTTCCGAAAATTGAAATAATTTTTCTCATGTGATAGGCTAAACGATTTTAATAAACAACCAAAATATTGGACCCATTAAATTATTACAATATACTTTTAAACATTCCTTGAATGGAATGTCACTTAATTCGCCAAAAAAAACCAAAGTTTATTCCTTTTAAACAGTTTTACAGATATCATTTAAAAATGAATAGTAATAAAAACGTCAAAAGTGGGCAAAAACAATTAGTAATAGTACGAAATATCACGAAGATATTAATTGCTGGATATGCAATTAATGTATTACAAATCACATGTCCTAAGCATTGCTGTTAATTAATTTTATTTGGTTTCAAATTACAATATTTTATTTTAAAAATACTGCATTATTTTAGAAATAGCATTTCCTGTGAATTACAGTTAAATGAGTTCTAACTCAACAATGTAACAGAAACATAAAATAAAATACTTAATATCATGTACATATGATGTAATAACTACTATGTAATAATTAATACAAATCTACCGCTAAATGTAACTGAATAATGTAATAACGAGATGTATGTAACGGTTTCAAGTTACATTACTTTAAAAAAAATTATGGATATAATTTATTTAAAAAGTTAAAAAATTAAATTAATTATTTTTAATTAAAAATTAAAAAGAAAAATATTTATTCTTATCAATCCTCCTTTATTTATCTGCCTTTTACAATAACCTTTTAAAAAATGTAGATTTTTTACTATGGGCAGTCTCATAGGAATTTTGTTTAAAAATGAATTAACTTTCCTTTGATTTGAACAACAAAAACATAATTTTATTTGGCTGGGGGAGAGAAACAGGGTTTCTTCTCCCCTAAATTCAAATCTATTAAAAAAAATTTAATAGACACAGAAAACAACCATGAACATGCAATCGAATACAATTTCCAATACTTACAAACAACTGCATGAAAAATCTCGATGATGTATACGACATTTTATTGGCTGAGGAGTTAGCCGAAATTGGAAATGTAGTTTTTAATTGAAAAACCTATATGTAGTCTCGCCACTGAATTTATTTTGTAATACATTTTATCGGTAATTTAAATTAAATTCATAGAAAACCAACTTACGGAAACAGAAAATTAAAACTTAAACATTGCACATATTCAAAGATATACTTAAGAAATTTCTCTAAGAAATATTATATTTCATAATCCCGTTTACTGAAAGAACGACCCTAATAGAAATTAAGTGAGAATGAACCAGAAAGAAAGAGTCCTATAAGTTGAATATTAATTTGATAGTACTTAAAAATAAAGACTTATTTGTAGATACAGTATTTATAAATAATTACTTCCTTTAGTTAAACAAAGAAACTTTTATTAAAAAGAAACTGGAAAACCTCATGGAAACATGTATCACACATACTTCGATATACATCCCAGTATTATTTTGCTTCCTACACATAAACATGAAAATATAAGAAATGAACTCATTAAATCGAAAACTTTAAAATCTTTGATATCTTAACAATGTGTACAAGACCTCCTTTAAAAAATTGTTTCAAAAACAACTTATTCAAAGGAAAAGTTTTCAATAAAGAAAGGAAAAATCATTACTCCTGAGAAACCATTAAACTCTTAATACACAAATGCTGATAATACATAAGCTCATAAGTAAACGGTTCTCCGTAATGAGTTGCTCCGCGAAAAGTTACTTCACCATTTCAAAATTTATTAAAAGTTTGGTAAGACCTCTTTTGAAACTAATGAATTAAAGTGAAGTGCAGTTTCCAGGATACTATAAGAATTTGAAGTACTCTCATGTAATACAAAATTGCATAATGGACTTCTAAAATCTAACGTTCGTCATGTGTATTAATAATTTTTAACTACAACCGAAACTACTTGACTGGAGAAGACTCAGAAAGAAACATGGCTGCTTTGGAAACAAATTCCAAAATTCCAATTTGTCTTTCAAAGAATTTCAACTAGCTTTCATTCATTCATTCTTCCCGAACTTTTATCCATTTACTTTTTCGGTTATCCTCGGGTTCCTCAAAAAGTAGATTGTCAATGCACTAACCTATTTTTCATCGAATTTTCGAACCCGAACTGGAAGTTAAAAAAAAAATACATATAGAAAAAGACGAGTCGATTTATTTCAGTTTCGGCGCTTGGCATTTGGATATGTTTTGCGAATAACTTCTTTTTGTCCCGCTTCTGAAACAGTTTATCCATGAGACTCGCTTCGCAGCATTGAAACCATCCTTTAACGTTCTTCAGAACTAGTTAAAAAGGTTATAAATATTTACGACTGCATTTTTCTTTTATTTTCAATTTTCTTATAACTGCGCCAGGGTTTTTCTGAATAGTAGCAAGACCGCCGTCTTCGGCAATTTAATCGTGCACATTTACTGTGTAAAGAAATAGAAGAGGAAAAAATCTTCTGTACAATATAAGTAATTTTTTTCCAACCAGAAGATTCGTTTTCCTCGCTGGATTATTGCGCTGCCTGAAATAGCGTCAGCAACGGATTTGAAAGGTGGTTAGGCAGTAAGTAAGAAGAAATATCCAGGAAGTATTAGTTTTAAGGGTATTTTTTGGGAGGAGGGGGCTAGTGTTCATGGGTAATTCCATTCATCCTTTCTCTCCCTTTATGCAGCCCAGAAGTAGGTCTTCAAAAGAATGAATATGTGAAGAAGTCCATCGATTTTGTCTCGGGCTTTGCGTGCACATAATATCATTCCGGATACATTCCATTACGATAGACTGCTTTATCATTTATTCATTCGAGATGCATCTCTTTTGTCAAGATCCTTTTTTTCTTCTCCCTCTTTCGTTTTCGGAAGCATGGATATTCTGTTTGAATTCGAAATTGTTTTCCTTAATCAGCTACATGTGGTCACAGATGTACCACTGATGGAAAAAAAGAAGAGGGATAAAGAATGAACAACTTATTTTTTGTAATATGAATGGCAAAGAATTATTCCTTTTTTTATACATATTTATAGATAAAAAATTACCTTTATTTAGCAATATGAATATTTTACTTTTCAGTTATGAGAATAATCTTTCGATTAAGAAAATTAAAGAAAGCAAACATTCGGAAATATATAGTTTTTTTTTTCAATTATGATATTATAACATAATATGCAAAAACTATAATCCTCATTTATTGCTCGTATTTGCCCAACGATATTTATGAGTAAAAAAATTTATATGAAATCGTTTTCTTAAATAACATAAAAGTTAAATATAATTTAGGCCATTTTTTTAAAAAAATTCTAATTTACATTTCTAGGAAGGGCATCTCAATAATTTTGATTGGAATGTAAAATAATGTATTAACTCAAAATTATATATAAAAAAACTCATAAAATAATTACAAAGAAAATAAATGTTTTTAATTAATATTACTTAACATTAAAAAATATATTAATTTCTAAGTTATTAAAAAATAGATTACAATTTAAAAATATCTACTATTAAAATTATAACTGAATTTAAACTATAGCATAAATGGTATATTATATAATTACTTTTATTATCAATATAAATGGGTTTATTTTGCCACGAAATTAATGTTTTGGTAGAGAGATTAAAAGAAAAAAAAACATTCAGAAATAGGTTGAGCTTATTTCAATTACGACCTCTAAATGCAGTAAGTAAGATCTGTAATCCCCACATTATTGCTCGTATTTGACGAAAGACAAATATGAGTATCAAATTTATATAAATCGTATTCTTAAATAAGATAAGAGTTAAAGATAATTTAGCCAATTTTATTTAATATTCTTTATTTCCAGAAAGTGCATTAAAATAATTTTGATTGAAATATAATATATAATTAATTATCCCAAAATTGAGAAAAATACAAAATATTAAAAGGAAAATAATTTCTTTTTCTAAATTAATATTACTTCATGAAAAAGATTAATTTCTTAGTTATTAAACAATCGATTACAAATTTAAAATATCTATAATCGAAATTATAATTGACTACGATTTAAAGAACCGTTGCTTAAAATTTGAAGAAATAACCATGAAATCCAACCCTCAACAGGAACTTAAACATTCCGTTACAAAACCACAAATGCCTCGTAAAAATTATAAATATTTTAAGATTCCTGGGTGATTTCTGCACTAGATTCACTCAGATAGGTGAATTGGATGGGCACAGCCCATATTTAAAAAAAAATCATAGTATTTAGGAATCAATCTGCACGAAATCGAAATCAGAAATTCTAATCATTCTGTTCCAACCGCAACAACCACTTACGTCATCAACCAATTAATGCCTGGGAAAAAAATTATTCCTAGAAAGTACGCACCCCTTCTAATCAAAGAAGTAATTACCGTGTTGGATTCTAAACACAGCACATGCGTACTGGTTAATTAATTCGCCCCTATAAAGGTGCTCCGAGGGTAAGGAAGAATTCCTATGGGCTCTGTTTTGAAAAAAAAAAAAGAGAAAGGGAGAAAAAAGGGAAGAAAAAAGAGAAGAAGAAGAAAAGGTAGGCATAAAAAAAAACAGCTTCAATGGTGAGTGCTATGACGCCACAATTGAAAAACGCCTGGTCAATTTCGCGGTTTTTATCTTCGCGTTTTGGCAACGATGGGCGGCGCGAACATCCATCACCCTACCTGTGACATGAGTGTCAAGTGTACATCGTGTGTGCATAGATTCGAGTGCGTATGGAAATGCAATCCGTAAAGGAAAAGTAACTGCTACTAATGACTGTGGAAATGCAGCGGTTGATTTATGTTTCGCAACCATCTATCACCGCTGGCCATTTTCGCGCCAGAGGAATGACCACCCCCAGGGCCGAAGCCCAGTTCCATTCAATCGTTCAGAAGATTCGAGGTTTTCATCGCTCCTCGTCTCGCTTTCATTCACGATTGAGACATTAGCATGAATAATATTTCCATCAGCGAACGAGAGAGGGGGGATTAAAAAAGGACCTTCAAAATACATCGAAGGGTTTCAGATTTCAAAGATCATTATTTACTATCAAGGCTTTTGGAAAAGAAAAAAAAAAGATGGTAAATTAACACCCAAAGGAGAGAATTCTAATCATACTTTGGAGAAATATTGATAAAAGATATAAGGAACAATGAAATGTTCAGGTAAAATTTTGTACCTTATCATCAAAAGTTTGTAGCTCAGATTAACAATTTTATAAGAGAAAAAATTTAAAAAATATATTAACGCATGTGACTAACATTGATAGTTTTATTGTTATCGATAGTGATATAATAATTATCAAAAAATGATAAATTAAAACCCAAAGGAGGAAATTCTAACCATAATTCAGAGAAATATTGAAATCTTAATTCTTTTCAACTTTGTGTATTATACAGAATTGAATTTATTTCCTACTATAAATTATAGATATAAGGAATAATGATATGTTAAGGGAAAATTTTGCACCTTAAGAATTATCATCAAAATTTGTAGTTCTAACTAAGGATTTTTTTCAAATTAAAAAAAAAAAAATGTGCGCATATGACGAATATCGGTACTTTTATAACAAAATTTTTACAATAAATTGTACTGAATTAAATTTTTGAAACTTGTGTAAAATTCGACACTTTATTCATGCTCTACATCTAAGGAAATCGCCAATGAATATCGTTTCATTAAAATAAAGGAAGTATTGATAGTCCAACTCACTCGCAAACATAACAAAAATCCTGCTCACTAATAATGAAAAAACACAAAGCATCAATGAAATGAAATTTGGTTTATAATTTCTACGGGGATATCGCAGAACTCCATCAAATTTTATAACAAATACATGAAAATGGTGTTCAGAAAATTTGAATGCAAACGTGTAATGTATCTATCTGTTCATGAGTATATGGAGTAGATAACCTAGGGCTTAAAAACAGCAAACAAATAATTGCTCCAAAATCGTAAATTTTGAGCCTTATTCACCAAATGGTATATTATTTAGTTTTGATTTGAAAAAAAATGGAACAACTCACAATTACAAGTGAGGCAAAATTTTGTATATAATGTTAAAATGAAGAGCGTATATTTTATCAAAATGTGGACTAAATCGATCAAAGAGAAGATGACTTATTCCAAAATATATATTTCATTCTCCTCAACATGCATTGAAGTAAAACACAAATGTGGTGCATAGTCTTAACATCCAAATTGTATAATCGTATCAAACTTTCGACCAAATCGACCAAAGAGAGAAATTATTTAGGAATATATACTTGATTATCCTCAACACACAACAGATAAAGCACAAATACAGTATATGGTCTTAGCATCAAAGTCATGTGTCATATCAAAATTTGGACAAATGGGTCAAAGAAAGGAGGAATTATACCGAAATATATACTTGATTCTCTTCATCATACAAAGAAGTAAAATACAAATATGGTACATGGTCTTAGTACCAAAAACATTTATCTTAACAAAATTTGGACAAAAGCGATGAAAGAGAAGAGAAATCGTTCCAAAATATGTATTTGATACTCCTAAATACACAATGAAATAAAACAGAAATATGGTAAATTGTCTTAACATCAAAATAACAGTATATTTTATCAAACTTTGGACCAAATCGTTCAAAACGAGAAATTATTCCGAAATACATACTTGATTATCCTCAATGTATAACGAAAAAAGCAGAAATAGGTCCAACATCAACATCATGTGTCATAATAAAATTTGGAACAAATGGATCAAAGAAAAGGCGAATTATTCCAAAATTAATATTTGATTTTCCTCAACAGATAACGATGTAAAATAAAAAATATGGTCTTACTATCAAAATCATATATATTTTCAAAATTCGATTCAAATGGATCAAGGAGAGGAGGAATTATTTCGAAATATATATTTGATACTCCTCAATTTACGACAGGAGTAAAATACTAATGTCATGTTATAGCAGCATAAGAAAAAATCGAAAAATTAAAAAAGGTAATTTTTGATTATCTGTTTTATCATCTATCTTAGTAGCCCAAGAAGAACATTTCAAGCTGCATTTAAAAAAGAGAGAGGAAATAGGAGTATACATTTTTAAAAATATATTTTCCATTTCTAAATAATTCATTTTTAAAATAGATTTTTTTAGCAGATGCCTTTCTCCTACCCTTTTATTGTTAGGGCGAAATCTGACCATTCAAAAAATGATTTGTTTTCTGCAGATAGAGTTTAGAAAGTAAATTTTCGAAGGGGGAATATCGAACGCTCGAACGGTGCAAACGTCCCACCCATCTTAACAGCTGTCAGTGAGCATTATTACGCCTACTTCGGAAAAGGGGCCGATGCATCAGATTTACGACTTCTCCCTTCTCAAGGCCATCCATCAAAAGCACGCAGAATGCCTGCGCCGGCAAAAGGAGATGACCGATGTAGATCTCAATTGCCAGTGACAGTCGCACCAACGATCTTCATCAAAAAGGGGGGGGGGTGAACAGACAACAAATTATACTTATGAATAAAAATGTTTCAAACTTAATTCTTCATTGTGCTTAATATAAAGAGCATCTCATCCCAAATGCGTACTCAGCTTAAATAATTACGTTAAAATTTAAGTAAAGAACTAGTGACATGCATCTAAGATTTAAAAGCCCATTGTAATAAATTAAAATGCAAAATAGTTTTTACTAACAACAACATCATATGTATATATATCCATTAGGAATCCCGGTAATTTTATTAATTAATAACATTGGTAAGCAATAGAACTTCTTGCTGTCGTATTACGTGCAACACAGCATCGATAAATGCTTCAAAAGAATTTTAATTAAATAAAACAAATCTTTTTAAACATTATTCAAAACTATTAAAAATATTTATAACGTAATATTTTTTTAAAAAAACTTTATTTTATTGATTAAACAATTTAAGACTGTTTGTTGGAGCAATAAATAGCAAGTATTGTGTTTCTAAGCCAATTTAATATCAGAGCAAATTCTAATAAATAGTTTGTCAAAGGAGAGTGGCACCAGTGTTTTGGTTATCGAGCAAACAAAATTCCTTTTGTTCATTTTTTACCAAGATAAAAATTCGCTCACTAATGGCATTACTATGAGCAAGGATTAAGAAAAACTGCGTTTTCAACATTTACTATCATATCAGAACATGATGTTATTTTGGGAATAAGATAGACAAAAATCCGTGTGCAAAAATTTTATCTGCACGAGCATCTCAAAAAATCAACTTTAAATAGCGCGTGGATGTCGCATTTACAAAAGCTCTGATTGAAAACAAATAAGTTAATTACTACAGCAAATAAAACCTAGAACAATGTCATTTTGAGAACGTGAGTATGTGAAACGAAATAAATAGGAAATGTGATATTTTTTAAAACAATAAACGCGAGAAAAAGTTTTTTTTTTTTTTTTTGGATCCTTTACTAAAAAAACTAAAACTAAAAAAACTTTTAAAAACTAATTACTAAATACTAAAGTTACTAATTCGATAAAACAAATAAAATGAATAAAAATATAATTTAACTTGATCGAGTACGTGGTGCTTGGCCGTTCAAGAAATTATTTTCAGACATGATACTTTGAAATATGCATAACAGATTTCATTTTAATCTTTATTTATATGTATATTTATAATTATTAATTTCCGTGGTTTTTTGCTATCAGAAGTGATTTCAAAGTTTTCATCTAATTATTTAGGCTCTACTGGAATACTGTAGAGGTTAGAGGGTATGAATGGTTCTTCACTTTGTTAAGATCATTCTTCATATTTTATGTAAGCATTTATTATTGAAGATAGTTCAAAATGAACAAGTAAGCAAAGAGCATCGAACTTTCAATTGTAAAAAGATTTTTTTTTAAAAAAAAAGCGCTAAATGAAAAGATTAAAACCACTGCTTGGATGATTAATCAAGTTAATTAAATATATTTAGATTTATAAGTTGCTTTCTTCCAAAATTGCACTTTAACTCAAAACTTAAAAAACACAAAACAAAATAAATAGCAAAAATTAAAAAATTAGTAGCTGAATGAAGAATCTGAATATAATTATCGTTTACAAAATCTCGAATTTCAACAAGGAATTTCAAACTTGAATTTCAATAAGGAAACACAGAAAAAAATTTTACATTCAAACATTCGATTCTTTTATCTATTTCAATTTTCTGTTGTTTAACAATTCCATAAACTAAATAAAGATATAAACCTAAAATGCATATCTAAAATATAAAACAAATAGAAATTGGCTACTTATCCTAATTCAGCCCGTCGGTTTTCTAATAAAGCTTATTACTTCATCTGATAAATTACAGCAAAAAAAAAACAACTTAAATAAATATATCACTTAAGAAAATAAAATTGCTGAGGTCGAAAGTATACATTTAGAGAGATCCACCTTTTTCGTGAGAGGATGTCTTATCCAAATAAATATGTATTTTGAGAACAACGCAGAGATGCGAAAAAGTGCTGAGTATAATTATTCGAGAGAGAGAAGAATAACAATAACAAAGCACTACATTAAAGTTTAAGTAAGCATTTATCCTTGATTGTTTATAAAACTATCATCCGAATATGAAACAAAACACGCCGGTGTTTATATGAAGAGGCTCTTTTATCAGTTTTGCATCCTACGGAGCAAAAGAAAAATCACAAACGAAAAGAAACGATCCGGCTGTTTTAAGCAGATTAGATTGTTATTTACTTTTAATACGTCCAATTGAAAAAGGCTTTGAAGCTTATTGGTGGAAGATTCAACCTTCCGATAAAGGAAATCATTTAAAATGCGTTTATATCCTCCCCACTTGAAATAAGGTCCTCAATCTGTTTGCATTTGCGCTTAAGCAATTCTAGTAATTCACTGCCGCTTCTCTTTTCGCCTTAATTTCGAAACGCCGCGGATACAACGTCGCGAAAGAATGCAAATAAATTTAAAAATTAAATGGGAACCGCCATCTGCTCGCCTCTCGAATTCTTTTGATAACCAAGCAAACGATTTACTTATTTCAAAGAGAATCGCGTTGCACAGAAACAGATGAAAAGATTTACGAACTGCTTTCTGTGAGAACTTCTTTGGGACATTCTTCTTTCGAATATTTCGATGCAAAACGCAACTCTGAATTTTTCGAGTGAAATCACTACAACAATGAGTGTCATTTCAATCGATATAAACTGAATGTTTTATTTAGACAATTGCAATTTTACTAATCAAATTACACTGCAGAGGTTAAAAGACTTATAAACTATCTTATGTAAAAGCTATACATTTAAGAATAAATACATCGGATCAAAATGTATTACTGAAATTTCGAAATGAAATATAATTAAAATAAACACTATAACAGCAGAAAGCAATTTTAGTCAATATGAAATAGATCAAGCGATCAACTTATGTAAATAATCGCAACATTATTCATTTGACGAATAAAATTCATTCCCTAAGATTTAAAAAAAAAATTATTTTTATGCACTGAAATTTACTAATACATTGAAAGAAAATAATCTCACTAAGAACAAATATTGTAGAATAGTGGATTATTTAATGTGAGAATCTACTTTTTAAATCTACTAATGTTAAAATAATGAATGATTTAGCTTGAACTTGTGATGTTAGGGGTTTTTTTTTTTCTTTTACTAACAAATTTATCACATATACTTTTTTATTGCTGTAATTAAAATTTCTGTTTTACAGTCTGCAAGATTATACATTTAGTCATTCAGCAAAGTATAATTTAAAAAAAATTGGGCTATGTGTGAGAGTTTGTTAACTATCATTGCCAATTTTTATTAGAAATGCTGTGTATTTTAATCTGAATTTTAAGACTTGAAACTTATAAATCAATAGTTTTTTTTTAATTTGGTTTTCTCTTGTTGAACTTAAATCAATCTGATAGGTCAAGAAATTTTAACTGTAAGAAGATTTAGCTGTCTAATACTATGTTAAAATTCGTTACCACAAAAACGAGATCATAATCATTTTTTATCACCAATTTAGAAAAATTTCTGCCTTTTTTAAGTTTTAAATAGTGAGCTTTTTTGCATTTCTATGAAATTGCATGCACCTCTTTAAAATGTGATCACATATTTAACCAACTAAAAAAATCATTTCTATACAGCGGAACGGAAGCAGAGTCGATAGTAACTGTTTTTCTGGTGGGAAATAGACATATACAAATTCGTCTTACGGTTAATGACTTAATGACAAATTTAAATTGCATAAAAATAAATATTGAACATGTAAATTTAGCCGATGTCCTGGCACAGATGTAAAGCGACTTCCCCGTGATATGGGCATCCTGGGTTCGAGTCCCGGTTCGGTTATGGTTGTACTTTATCTGTGACATGTTTGTATGTGCCTACCTGTAAAAGGAGGCTGTGCAAAAGACTGCGTTGCGTAAGTAGCTGTTCTGCAAGATAATGTGTTGTGGATATTTCTAAAGGATCAACAACAAAAAAAGGCAAATTTCCTATTTTCATTAATTTGCTTTTCAAGCGTAGACAATTTTTAATATACTTAATTACATATCCTCATTTACAGTTACAAAATGTATTGCAAATATTTATTGAAAGGCTGGGAAGAACAAATGGTCGTTTGCTTTGATGGACATATGTCTCAGTTTTGTGGCGATCACCTATGACTAGTAATGCAAATTAGGCTATTACCTAGGGCCTTCAATGGTAAACCATGAAGAATGAAGGGTTAAGACCGTTTGCATGTCTTTAACTGACGAGCTTTGGGGAAGAGCATTTAACAAACATTTTTAAAGTTTTTTTTTTCTCTCTCTCTCCTGTGACTTTCCAAATTGATGATTAAACAAGAATCGACTATTGGCAGAAATTTTATTGCAAACTTTACTCACCCTAATGACTTCAAGGTCATTAAGCCAAATACATTTAGCTGAGTAGAAACTGTGCTCACGCTCAGCGAACCTAAAAGTGTTAACTGGAAAAAAAAGGTAAAGAAAGGACGATTTTCCAACTCAGCCCATCGTAAACAAAACATTCTGCGTGACTTTTAGTACATTTTAAGTAGTCACTTAGGAAAAAAAAGCTCTTAGCACAGTCGACATTAAGATTAACTGCCACTTCTCAAAGAAAAAATAATGTAGCTGCGTTGCAGAGCGATAGTTCTTTGTTGACACTATCTCCACTGGCGCCACTGGTTTTCTCGATATCCACCGAATCAAAATGCTTGCTACATACTCCAACAGCCCATTAAGATACGGGCCGATCACAGCAAAACCACTCGGTTTTAGTCGGGAGTTTTCATATGCTTTTTGCAACTCTGCGTTAAGTGGTTCTTATCTTGTTATGGGGCACGTCATATATTCCATTCGTGGTTTGGGATCGAATGGAGCTCGATTATTGAAGCATCCATTCAAAAATAGTTCTTGCAACAATTGATTCGGTTAAAGAACTCTGCATTTAGTATTTCGTCACAAAGAGATCCGTTTTCTTTCTTATTTACTATTTACTATTTTCCCCTATAAGGAAATCTGAAGATGGGATGGAATAGAAAGAAATGCATTTTTTTTACAGCCTACTTAGGAAAAACGCAACAATATAACAGACATTTTTTTATAGAAAAAATGTATTTGCATGAAAGTATCCACTTAAGTAACCATGTAAGGAATTTTTAGTACACGCTAAAAGTTGTATTTACTCCATTTCAATACAAAAAAACTTATACGATATCAACATCTAAAATCCTTATTAATGTAATATATTTGATCAACTATTTACTAAAAGAATTATAACCAGGAAATAAATTCCAGTTTTTATAATTTAAAGGGTAAAATACATCAAAAATTTCGGGAAAAAATGCAAGAATTCCGATTTATTTATTAAAATATTTTATTTCACAATAAAAAAATTAATTGTACTGTTATATATTGCCCAAGATCTGATTATTCAAAAAATGTCAAAAGTGTTAAATGATGAAAGAAAATTTCAAAATCGATAATGCTAATTACAACTCATCTATCGTGATAATTTTTACAGAAGAAATAAAACAAATATTAATTGTGTTACATTTTCAAATTTCGAATAACAAGGATTTGCTTTTAAAAAAACAGAGACAAAAATTTGTTACATCATTTGATAAAAATGATGCACCAACAGCAAGACAAAAATATTTTCTGCGCTTGTGTATTTAGATCAAATTTCGGCTGGATAAGGTCAGCACAAATCCGACATGTTTTTATTTTTAATTAGATTACTTTTAAAAACAAAATATCGATTGTAGAAATATATAAAAAGAAAAAGAAAACTAACATAAAATTTGAAATAGATGAAGAATATTTTATGAGAAAAAAAGACCAATGCACAAAGAAATTCTTACTAAGTTACAATCCTTTGTAGACCTTTAAAAAATCACCTTATTTTTTTCAAATTTACGAATGAATTTGGCATAAGGTTAAGGTCCATGCAGACTTTTAATTTAATAATTACACTTTTGTGATAAAGAGGTTTCAAATCAATTAAATTAAAACTGTTTGATGCTTTTTCTTTCCGATAAAGGTTTTTTTCAGAAAAGTAAAACACTAAGAGAAACTGTCAGAGAAGAAAATAAAGTAATACTGACTGAACTATAAATTTAAATATCGAATTATAGTTTTAAAAACATGAGTGAAAAATATTTGTTTAATTCAAACTGGCATTTACCGCATTCAGACGAATTTTAATTATTATTTAGATGCAAGTTTGTGAATACACATCATGCGTGTAACAAAGCTTAATGCTATATTTATAGGCAAAAAGAATGCAATTCGTCATTAAATAATTAAATATTATTTATTTAAATTAATTTTTAACAATGCTGATTACAAAATTTTGTGAAATAACTGAAACGCAATTTCAATATTGTCCAATATTTTAGGAGGATATAGATGACACTGAGGATGAAACCAAACATCGTTAGAAAATTTTCAGCCTAAAAATAAAATGTTTTTATTTATCTGCCTATTAGCTAGCATTGGTGCAATACAGTCAAATAAGGTCTTGCATGAAAAAAAGGACAAACATCTGTTAATAATACAAAGGACATATTGAATACAGCAATTACGCGCGTAAGTAATACGCACACATCTAATGTTATTTTAGGACAATTTACAAAGAAGGAAGAAAATGGTAAGCAATTAAAATATTAATGAGTCTATACTTCGAGACACTGCAACTAAATCATGAATAAAATATACAATCAACCGTCAATGATGACGTCGTTTTGAAAATAATTCAAAGCCCCGCCTAAAGGCCGATTTTCCTTCAACGTGGAAGGGGGGGATAAGGTTACTTATGAATTTGAGACTACGAAATTACTCTTTAAATTAAGAGTGGAAAGACCCTCTGGGGTTGTGAATTTATTGAGAAATGTCGAATACACCGACATTGAATGGCATCTTATTTGCTTGTTCCACGAGCACTTTTTAAAATGAACCTGATACTTTAAAAAATATTGCACCACTTTTTTTTATTAACTTAAAAGATGTGGCAAGATTTGGGAATTTCAGATGTATTTAATAAAAAAGTACAATACTGCTTTAAAAAAAGTATCCTGATAACTAAAATTCTAATATGGATTCCTAATGCATCAAATTCTAGAAATTTTTGCGCTATTTCTATATTTTTTGATGTTATATGTTGAGTCGTGGGAAACAAATATTTAAAGATCCATTAGTTAATGATTACCGTAAAAATAATATTTGAAAAAGGTATCTTTGGAAAAATATACTAAAATGTCCGAAATAAGGATGACTTTTGAACGATTTTTCAAATAAATTTTAACTGCATAATATCTAATATATTTAATAAAAGAATAATAGATAGTAATAATAGAATATATATATTTATAATAGAAATTGTATAAGTTTCCGAACAATAAAGTTTTTGCATTTCTTTTATGCATAGTTATCTGAGTCTCAACCATATTTCTTTCGTTGACAGTATAGAAAAATACCTTTCAAGCAGTATCAAAATATATAGAGATATACAAGCTTATCCTTTAAGATATTTTATACACAATCGTTTTTTTTTTTTTTTGCATTTATTTGATAATAACAAGGTACACAATGCTTCAAAAACAGAATAATTTCATAAAAGTGAAATGAAAAACAATTTTTAACTTTGAAATGACTCTTAAAGCAAAAAAAGAAACAAAGGTAACACACTTTTAATGTCAAAATCTCTATAACACTTTCAAAAATGAATAAATTACGTCAATGCATTTTGCAAACCATTATAAGGCCGCGGACTATTTTAGTTAGTTTTTAATGCTGTAACATGAGAAAATTTCATAATCTTTAGATACAAAAAATCCATTAGGAGATAGGAAAAGAAATGCATAAAAATTGCATTAAGTGCATTAACAATGAAAAAATTCGAAAAGAATGTTGTTTTATGAAGTTTACAAAATGAAAGAACTCGCTTTCAAGAGAGATATTCAGAAGATTAATCTATTTATCTTTCAATGAAATTAACCATGAATACATGTATACAAAAATAACAAGTTCTCTGAGTGGCCACAACCATAAAATGCGCACTTTTTGTCCACATCTGCCGAAAGAAAATGAAGTACAAGCAAATTCCTGCATTGTCTGGAAAAAAATACATACTACTACTTTTTTCCATCATTCTGAGGGTGGACTGACGCATTCTGAAGGGAGGACTGAACTTCACCTGGCCAAACGATTCTGCATTTCCATTTCGTTAATCCCCTGTAGTGCTGCCCTGGGGCTCGTTTCGAAAAGTTTGTTCTTCCCAGCGCTAAATAAAAAAGACCACACTCGGCGACTGTGACCGACGCTTCACTCGGATGGCAACCCACCCTCGTACTCTGTGTTGCTCGCAGTAAATTTTCTTTAACAGGTCCCTTTTGTATGAGGACAATACTAGCTCACAAGACGTCGCTTTTTTCGGGACTTTGCAAAAAAGAGAAGGATCCAGTGTGAAAGTACTTAACGAATTCAGGTTCTCAACGTCATGCAGTATTTGTCAGAACGTGGGAGGTTCATCCTTGTAAAGACCAAAGTGTGATTTTTATTGGCAAGTGAATCGGGGGTTTTGTTGCCCATCCAATCTCCGAATTGGTCTTTTTTCCCTCCAACAATACGGCGTGAAATCGACCTCTTGTGGGACGCGAAAGCCTTTGGCTAATTGAGGGAAAGCAGAATAAATAAAAGACAAAGATAGCAAATACTATTGGGCGAAAGAAAAGACAAAGAACTGCTTCCAAGGAGCACACCGAAGTCCGGGCATGGTCAAAATTATAGACAAACGAACGGCATTCTGACAGAAAGCTATAAAGATCGTCACCATCCTCCTTTATTAGGAAAAAGTCTTAAAAAATTTGACATAATTCTGGCACATAATTTTCTCTCCTAATTCTGGTAGTACTTAAGCTTTTCAGAGACTAAACACGGAATTTTCCATTTAAGAGGAACGATAATATTTGAAGAAATAGTGCTACGATAGTAATGCTGCTTTAGAAACGTGGCTGGTAAAATTCATTTGGAACTTTATAATTCAAAATTCTTAGACACTAGTTTCTTAGTTTATCAATAAGAAATCCCCTATACTGCGACATTCGGTTTTTATGCAATTGACGATAATACAAGAAAGTCATTACGTAGAAATTACATTGCTGAATTGCTATTATCTTTCATTAAAAAAATTCTTGAGTTATAAAAAAAATAATATTTCCAAAAATATATATTTTTTAAAAAATCCCTCAAAACACTATTATTATGTTTTCTATAAATATGGAAGAACGAATTTTTTGAGAATTTACATTAAGATAAAATATAAAATGCTTTTTATTTTTATCAATTCAAAAACTTCAGATGAGCATTAATTAATTCATGAACATGAAATATAAATTTTAGCGTCTAATCATGAGCGCATTAATTTGTAAGAGGCAATGCTTGATTACTATTGTTTCGCTTCACAACATGAAAAGCATAGGATAGTTAGTTATATATAGTAAATATATATATAATATGGTAGATTTAGGTTATTACATATAATTATGTACTATAGTGAATATATTTAAATAAGTCATTCATAGCTATGTATAATACACCAATCCATCAATACTGATTCATTTAAATATGACATTTCAAATGAAAGACCAATCCGAACGCATCTATTACTTAAATGAATCCGAATTATTCGAATAGATGAAAACTCCTAATTTTAGAAATAAATGCCTATATTAATAAAATTAGGCATGCGGCACAGGAGAAGTTAAGCAGCAAATCATAGACCACTGAAGAAACACCTGAAAAGTCCTTTTTAAACAAAAGCGAGATAATAAACTTCGCAGAATATTCAGAGCAAACAGCTTGGTATCATTGTCAATAGGAAAAGGGAGAATACGATAATTATTGTCTCTGAAGCAATATTCTGGGAGACGAATGTTATTCTGCAGGTAATGATTGGTAATTCTAGTTTCAAACTTGATGGGCTGGTTTATTATAGTTCGAAGGGAAGGATGTTTATTTCTCCTGAGGACATTTTAGCACAATTCCGAAACAGCTCCGAAGGTAACAATTTCGCTGCATCAGTAAAACTTGGAGGTACCCGCATGTGGTGTGTTATGCGGTCTAAATAGCAGATGCACTGATTAACAAAATTACCTTTTTGAACTTCGAAGGAAATTCTACAGGATTATTCTTGAGAACTATCCACGTTAAATGTTAAATTAATAGATTAGTCTAATTTTTAAACGAACCGGCAAGGATTGAAAAGTTCGTGCAGGTATCATTTTCAAACACTTCTTCAGGCTATTTAAATCAGGAGAATTTCCTAAATTTATTCTTAGAATTTTTTTTCGATTTTGAGGCTTGAAATATATGGAATATTTATGATCATGTTTTCAAGTACATTCAATAAGAAATGCCCCGTTTTCTAAATAATTTAAAGCATTTAATGTGAGTAATTTATTTTCAGTATCAGTAAATTAAAAAAGTAATTTAAATATTTGAAACTTAAAGCGTTTAACTAGAAAATACACACATAACAATTCCTAACATAATAGTAAACAAGTGATATAAAACGAAATTAAGTCGATTCCTACTTAGGTCAAAAAAGAATAATTTCATTTTATTCACTTTTTATTAAATAATTGCAATTAATATAAATAATTTATCAAAAAATTATTGATTTCCGTAAGAATTGAACTCGAATTCTTCACCTTTAAGCGAAAAATACTGAAATCCTCGCCATTTACTGATTATGTTGCTGCCTGTTGATTTCGACCTTCATTACAAACTTCTTAAACTCTATTTAAAATATTAAAAATTAAATAATTTAATGAATGAATTAATATTTGAAAAAACTGTATCAACATCAAGAATCTTCCGCTACAAGTTTTTAAAAATGTATTTGAACTTGAGTGGATGAATAAAAAGTGTTTTGTGAACGATTGAACAATATATATGTGGGTGGGGGAGGGAGAGTTTGAACTAATTGTAGGAATTGAAAAACATCTTACTGAATATTATCTCACTTGCGTACATTAACAAATAAATATCTCTGATAATGAAAGAAGAGAGCAAAGCCTTTAGAATTTATCCTGTTGTCGGTTGATATTTTATAAATATTATTATTATAATTTCCAAAATTATTTTTGAACACAAAATAAAAGAGGTAAAAATAAAAGAAACTGATAATGCACTTTTGGGAATAGTTCAAACATATGAATATTTAAATCAGATGAGTAATTCATAAAAACTAAATAGGCAACACAAAATGTGATTTTCAATTAAATTCATATTTTCTTTTATATCACGTAATGCTTGGCTTTTATGGCAGTGATCGTAAATCTCAACAGCAGATTATAATTACGATCATCATTTGGACGAAAATATCGTATTTTAATTTAGTTTCGCTTAATGAGTGCAACTCTCCAAAGCAAAAGGGGAAAAAATCAGTTGTTTTCTACTTTTTAGTAATAAAACCGCAGCATATTTTTCTCTTACACGCTAGCCATCCATTATGTTTACTAATGATTTTTTTTTTCTTTCGATTTTTCATTTCCTGTGTTTGTTTTTTTATTTTTGAAACAACAATAGCGAAATTTACTCCGGATAATATTTGCAACAAATGAAGAGAAAAAAAAGCAGCATAAAAGTAAAGGAAGAAAATCAAAAATATGACCGCGCTACTCATCAAATTAAACTGTCCTTTTTTATTACTCGTTTAATAAAAACACTAATGAACTATCCCGTTGTAAAGGTTCGATCATGTAGACTATATGATATTGAAAGTTATTTTCTACACAGCAAATCTCGGTTTTAATATAAGAAAAAAAATGTATAGGCATTTTTTTATTTGTAGTTTCTTTTTGTGTGTATTTTATATCTGAAAAATATTGAAATCGTTTTTTTACAAATATATATAATTTTTGTAATTTAATATTAACACTAATAAACTATTTCTTTGCAAAGGTTCGATATAAGTTTTGACAAGTTGATATTGGAAGACATGATATCAGAATCTATTTTCTACACAGCAAATCTCGGTTTAAGTTTAAGAAAAAAATTTACAGGTATTTTTTTAAAATTATTCGTAGTTTCTTTTTGTGTGCATTTTATATCTGAAAAATATTGAAATGGATTTTGTACAAATATATATTTTTTTTAATTCAATACATACATTAATGAACTATTCTGTTGTAAAGATTCGATATAAGTTTTGAAGAAATGAATTGTACACTATATGATATAGGAAGTTATTTTATACACAGCAAATCTCGGTTTAAATTTAAGATATAAAAGTGATAGGCATTTTTATTCGTAGTTTCTTTTGATGTGCATTTTATATCCTACAAATATTGAAATGGATTTTGTACAAATATATATGTAATTTTGGTAATTTTAATAAAAACATTGATGAACTATTTCGTCGTAAAAGTTCGATAAAAGTTTTGATGGGACAATGAATTGTGAAACGTTTAATATCTAGTTATTTTCAACATAGGGAATCAAGGTTTAAATTGAAGAAAAAAAATATTCAAAGGCATTTTTTTTAATTCATATTATTTCTTGGTGTTTTATATTTGGAAAATATCCAAATAGATTTTATTTAAATATGTATAGATAATTTTCTTAAAGTTTTGAATAGTAAATTAAATTATTTTTCAGATGGTAAAAATACAGATTTTTTTACAGCTTAACTTTGTTTCATATATAAATTGTTCGAAAGTAAAAATCTAATTTTGTATTTAAAATTAGTTTTTGAATTAAAACACAAATTTGTTTCCTATTGCGTAAAACCCATATTTTTTAATTGAAATACATTTTTCTATATAAAAAATCATTCCTGAAAATTAAGAATTTACCCTCTTAATAGATTTAGAACGTAATAATCTAAATTATTTACAAAATTAAATGAACTTTAAAATGTATAGTGATGAATAATTCTTCAGATATGCACTAACAAGAAATGCAGCAATTTGCAACCAAAACACTCTCATTTTTAAATAATAGTTAAGGAAATGTGATAAAAATGGGCGTGTCAAAAACAAAGAACAAACTAATAATAATTTCTTAGGCGTTCCGTCATTGGTATTGGGCATCTTAGCCAAAACTTTCGAAAAGAAAGGGATATAAATTCCCCCGAAGGCTAATATTGAAAAAAGTGAAAGAAAAAAAAATACTTCCAACGATCAAATTTTCTAGTTTGAATACAAACGGTCATTTTAAAAGTATTTTTCATTTTTCTGAACTAATGTTTCAGACAATTAAACAAACAAAAGACAATTAACTTTGCAACAATTTTTCAACTAAAATAGGAACACGATTCTGTGCGAATAACACATTTTTTTACGAAGGGAAAATTGAAATGCATTTAACAAAAGTAATGATCTTATCATAAAGATTTTTGGTATGTTTTATCTTTTATGAAGTGGCGTGGACAATATATTGAATGAACTTTAAGTATTTGCAATATCAATATTTTAGGTGTATTTTTATTAAATATTTTTAATCGTTATTACACTAAAAGTAATTCCAACTTTCTACAAGATTTGTTTTATTGTTTAAGAATTAAAATGAATTAAGTGGATTTTATCTTCAATTACGGCAAAACGCCTTTGTTGAACAAAAAAAAAATCAAACGGAAAAAAAAAACTATTTCTATCAACTAAAAAATATATATAAAAAAATAAAGTACTGTAAACAGAAAATTCCTCTATTTCACTTAGTCTAGAGAACATTTTGTTTAATTACTTTAAAAGGAAAATGTCTCTTTTTATTATATTTTTCCGGTATGAAAAGGCGGGAGAAAAAACTTATTAATAAAAATAATATGTGACACATTCTCAAAGCAGGAATCTATCTTTTATGAGGTGATATTTTACATAAAAAGAATTTTTATATTATTGCTATTTAAAATAGAATGACAGCAAAATAAATTAAACACGAAAAAAAAATCAGCAAAATCCAAAGATAATATATTTTTAGACATAAATTATCTCATATAACTGGTCAAAGAAAAAAGTTGAAAATATTTATCGCTTTGAAATATTTTATAACAATTATTGACTACCTCAGGGAACAATAAATTCGATAGACAAATGGAATTCCAGAAATTGTTTCGAGACCGATGTAATTCTTAAAAAGTTTAAAAAAATTTCCCGATAACCGACGAGAGTGAAAAATGTTCCACTTACCCATCTGCCGAAAGGCGAAGAACCGTCACATCAGTTCAAAATAGATAATGTAGTCCGTTTTTGGAGCGAGAGGTGAAAAGTTTCGACACTTCGCGCCGGGACGGCAAAATAAACAAACTACCAAACAAAAATAAAAGTCGTAGAAAACAACGGAATTTGCACAAAAGAGAGTTAATAGCTTTTTTTTTCACTCCATCCCGTCACGAGTCATAACAAAAGCAATGTCAAGTTCACGGGGAGGGCGACCGACGTGCAAAGGAGGACTGCTGCTGGCCAACCGAGGCTGGCGTGGGGCACAACTCTACAAAGCCACGCTGTCTCAACGGCGCGTTTCGAAATCCAAATGACAAAAGGCGAAGCGATTGGCAGAGTATGCCGGTTCCCGGCCAAGAAGTGGAATACTTTATAAGGTCGGGTCGTCGACTAGCGCCATCTACCGACGACGGCCCCTTCTTCATCCCTCTTCTGCTGTTAGAAATACGACCGCAGAGAATTTTTCAGTTCCTTTTTTTTTCTCTCTCTCCTTTTTCTTGCACTTGGACGTCGAAAACGAGATTGTGAGGGAACCCTTTAATCCGATAGAGAAGTTTGGGGGCGCGGACCTTGAAGATTTAATCCGGGACTCTTCGCTGATTTCGAAGTTCTTTATTTCCTATTTTTCTTGTGTTTCATTTCCTCTCGTTTAGGGGTGTTCTTCTACCTGGTCACTGCACGATTTTTTTGAATGGAAGGAAGGGTGAATTAAAGCGCGTTCTCCGAAAACGGGATATTACTTTCTGAGGGGTTCGCGTGATCTATATCAATTCGAATCGACTTACTATTCGCTACTGGGAACGAGGTTCATTTTTAAGATAATGAACGAAGTAAGCATTTTTCTATTTTTATGGACAGCCCGCTGTTTGATTAAATTCGGCAGTATTTATAAAGAAACTTCACAGAAAATAATAATTATAATATATAAATTTTTTACTTTCTTTTTATCATTTTCAAAGTGAAAAGTTATATTAATTATAAGAACTTTAATTGAAAAAATGCCATTAGACAAAAATGCGTCCACGAAAAACAGAATATTAGTTTTTATTTGAAAGGGTCAAATGATCTTTATCACTTCGAATCGACTCGCTGTTCGCTACTAGAAACGTGGCTCAGCTCTAAGATGATGAGCAAAGAATACGTATTTTTATTTTTGTTGGAAGCTGTCTGATTAAGTTTACCTATATTTAGAAAGAATCTTAATCTTTCCAGCTGGCAGTAAGTATGAGACAAAGGATTTTATTTTTCTAATCTCACTTTGAAATTAAAAATATATATATATTATAAAATATTATTTAAAAAATCTAATAAAATAGCCCCCCCCCCGAAAAAATGACAGTTAAATTATTGGTTTCAAATCATTGTTTGGTTTAAAATTCAAAATGGGAATTAAAACACAACAATTCATGCTGAGATATTCATTTTTAACGTTATTTCCTAAGTAAAATTTAAAAATTAAAATGATATCTGCTCTGCATATTTCAGTGTATCATGTAAGAACACAATTTCTTGAACGGCCAAGCACCACGTCCTAGTGCAAGTTAAATTATATTTTTATTCATTTTAATTGTTTCGTTGAACGAGTCATTTTAGTATCACAAACGATCCAAAAAACTTTGTCTCGCATTTATTGTTTAAAAATATTTATCACATTTTCTATTTATTTCATTTAATATTATCATATGCTCAAAATGACATTTTTCTAGGTTTTAGTTATCGTAGTCATTAACTTATTTTTTAATCAGAGCTTTTGTAAGTGCAATGGCAACAGGTTATTAAAAGCTGATTTTTTTAGATGCTCGTGCAGATGTTAACATTTTTATTTTTCACCTACGGATTTTTTTTTTATTTTTCGCCAACGGACAAAAAATTATATATATATATATATATATATATATATATATATATATATATATATATATATATATATATACAGCAGCTGACTTCACAAACCTAATTCCCAAAACAACATCATTCCCTGAGATAAAAAAATAATGGGGTAATGTCACAAAAAAACAAATAAAAGCTGGAAAATGATTTTTGAAACATTGATTAAATATTTATTTCTATTATTTAAAACAAAACAGAAAATGTTTCAGAAAATGTTTTACAGAAAAATGTTTTTAATCAAAGAAAAAAATCTCAATTATAATATTAGGAGTAATTTATGCTTAAGAAAGATGGCGACTTCTGGAAAAGTTATCAGAGTTCGAAAAAAGGAAAAAAAACATATATAAACAAGAGTATTAAAGAAAATGTTCAAAGAATCATGAATTATTTTTCTTAAGTATAAGTAAGTAAAATATTGTTCAAAATGAAATAAAGAATGTTGTTGTTGTGTTGTGTCAAATGGCACTTGTCATGGACAAGCCCACTGCTGAACCCAGCAGCAGATTAAGCCGAATGAAGCGTCTCTTTGAGTAGCGCCAACTAGGGCCAAGAGTACGACTTTGATGCCCACTCACCACATTCGCTTGCACAACGACTTTTTACAGAGGGGGGGCACATTCACACACCTCACAGATAGCACACAGAAGAACAACCATGCCCGAACCGGGACTTTAACCCGGGAGCTCCAGAACACTAGGCAGACGCGCTACCTCTGTGCCAGCAAGCCGGCAAAGAGTGATTTTCAGAATAGTATGTTCTATAGTGCCTCATTTTATTTATTAGAATTTGCATTTTCAGTAGAAGTTTTTAAATTCCGAATAAGTAAGATTAGGTTCCCTCTACGTTACGAATTTATCATAAAATTTTGGATTTCCCATAGCACATTAATGCGCATATCAATAAAAGTATAACAATACTGCTAAAGAAATAATTATAGTAAAATTAGGTTTTCATTTCTTTTCTCCATCATTTATTAACGCAAGAGCCATATCTGATTATTTAATCAGTGTTGATATATTACAGAATGATAGTTATATAAAATTATGAGAAAAATTCTAGAGATATTTCACGGGCATTTAGAGAATATTGAGAAATTACTGCTTTAAATGTAAGAAAACTAATATAGGTTCTAATAAAGTTTTCATTAATAGAAGTGCATTTATCAAAATATTTGTCTTCTGTCGAATAACGCAATTTTACCCATTGTTTGGTACAGTAAAGTCAACATAATGGCTCTTGCGTCAGAAAACCTCAAACAAATCAAATCAAAACTATCGAATAACGTTGCTCTCAAACTTTGTTACAGAATGGTCCAGTTAGGATAATTTATATTTTTTAAATTTATTTTAAATAATTTAATAGATGATAGATCGACTTCCTGCCACAGCGTCAGCTCATCTTCCCCATGATCATCTAAGGTTCGATTCCCGGTTCGTACATGGTTGTTCTTCATCTGTTCTATCGGTTAGATGTGTGCATGTTCAAGCGAATGTGATACGTGAATCACTAAGACGTATTCTTGGCTCTAGTTGGCACTACTAAAAAACAAGAGATACACCCTCGGTTTAAAATCGCTGACTGCGACAATGAACTTATCCCTTTCAAGTACCATTAGGAAAACAATAATAGTTGACTGATAAAATAAATTTCTAGTTTCAATTTTTCCATTCAAGCAATCATTGTTTAATAGTGAAATATTGTCTGAATACTAAGAACTAATACAGGGTAAGTCAAAATGAATATAGCGATTACAAACGGCTATAACTATTTAATGAAAAAAGATATATCGATAAGATTTACACAGAATGTAGACGGAACTTCAAAATTTATTAACGTAAAGCGCACGTGCAGCCAAGCGGATGCCTGCGCATGCGCGAAATCGAACTTCGCAACGACAAGAAACCTGTTCAGCGCGGCGTCTCATTAGTGGAAATGGCTAGTCCCGTGCAGAAAGCATTCTCTGTGTTGGAATTTCACAGTTGCCGTTCTGTTATTACAGTGCAGAGAAAATTTTGTCAGCGGTACAATGAAGAACCTCCAAATGCGAACAACATACGCAGATGGCATCGGATGTTTGAGGAAATCCCTGTGATTTCTACCTATGGGGTTATGTGAAAGACAGAGTGTTTGTGTTTCCCTTGCCCAAAACAATTGAAGAACTGAAAGTACGCATTTGTAATGCGCTTGAGTCGGTTAATGAACAAATGCTTCAGAATGTATGGCGTGAAATGGAATACCGATTAGATGTTGTCCGTGTGACCAAGGGAAGTCACATAGAACATCTATGACTTCTGTATATAAAATTTTGAAGATTCTTCTTCATTCTGTGTAAATCTTATCGATAAATATTTTTTCATTAAATAGTTATAGCCGTTTGTAATCGCTATATTCATTTTGACTTACCCTGTATTATTATTAACACGTGTTATTATTTAATGAATAGCAGTACAAATTATAAGTTGTTTTTTTTTTTCTTATTTCGTATAGATTATCTGAATTATCTGATTGACACGATTACGGTTGAAGAATAAAAATTCTACAATTAAGCATTAAATCTTCAATTTCTTGTTTAAAAAATCACCGAATTCAGTTATCATATTTTTATTTTCTTTCCGTCTAGTTTGACATTTTGTGCTTTCGATATTTGTACTTCTGCTTCTTACTTAGTTCTTTTAACTTTTGCAACCTTAAAAACTCTTTTTTTTTTTCATTCAAACGTTCAATTTGCTTACGATCTAAGGTATTAATTCCTCTCTTCATAAAACCATAAAATGGTGTGTGTGTGTGTGTGTGTGTGTGTGTGTGTGTGTGTGTGTGTGTG